>PQFF01000206.1:87421-191949 GCA_003547095.1 Diversispora epigaea
CTTTTTTGCCAAAAAATTCAGATTTAGTTTCTCGAGCAGATTTTGGTAAAATACGCATTTTGTAATCAACAATAAGTATAGCACCATCACTATCTAATTTCAATAAGTTTGCTCGAACTTGTGCATTGAGATAAGTTTTTCTAGCTTGATGTGCTAAATAATGAAATAGTTTTTCTTTTTTATTTTCTAATAATTGTTTTTCTTTTATTATAGATTCCAGTTTATCAAAAAATAAATAAAGTTTTGAACACTGATTACATCTAATAATATGTGTTTCAGTACACTCTCCAAATGCAAAAGGTAAACAGTGATCGATACATTTATCGTGTTCAATATGACCATTGTTTTTAACTTTAAGTTCACGTACATATTCTCTTTTTATATGGCATCTAATTTGTTCCACATCTTGTAATAATTTATTCTATATTTATAGTAAATAATAAATAAGTATAATATATTTTGTATTCTAATAAAATATAAAATAAATATTATTACATACTTGAACTAAATTATTTTCAACATGTAACTTTATAATCTTAGCTAAATTATCAAATATTTCATAACTATATTCTGCACATATTGAACATAATCCTCCTAAATCTTCATGATATCTATATGGACCATCTTCAATTCGTGTCATAAATGTTGTTCTTTTCATTCCATTAGGGTAAATTTCTGAAAATCTTTTCCATAATGACTCTTTTTGATCAAGTAAATAAAGAATTGGTTGATTCGTTTTTGGATCAACTTTGTAAGAACTCATAGTAACATTTGATTTATCTGAGAAAAAAGCTTGAAATTGATTTTCAATTTCTTTACTAAGAGGTGGATTACGTATTATTTTTGGTTTATTTATTTGTTGACCACCAGGACCATTGAGTGTAGTATATTTTCTAGCCATATTAATTGTAGTTGGTGATACCTAAATAATTGAATATAAAATTATTATATATATCAAAATATCAATATTATTTATAAATAATTCATCAGTAAATTTTTTTAAACGTAAGCCTTCGAAGTCCTTCACTCCGATAACCTTCGAATACCTCCAACATAAACGTAATATTTACGAAGGTTATTGGTACCGAAAACCTTCATTTTTATTAATAAAACGTAATACTCCGGAGGTTATTGATATCAATAACCTTCAATAACCTTCACTTTATCATAATAAACGTAATATTTGCGAAGGTTATTGGTCCGATAACCTTCAATAACCTTTGAAAACGAAATTATTACAATAACCTCCGACTTAAAAAATTTCCTGATGTTATACTAACTCCAAGTTTATCTTGTAATTCTTCATAACCAAACTTATGTGCAATAATTGATAAAATTCGTCGAATACCATTGGAACCTTTTTTATTTATAACTAAACTATCTTTAAAACTTTCCCAAAAAATTTTTACAGGATTTCGAATATTTGAAGGATATGGATTTAAAAATCCTGAATTGTAAAGATTACTCAAAGTTTCTTTATCTATTTCAGGGTTTGAAGATCGTGTCCAAAATTTATACTAGATTTATAATAATAAATATACAAATTTTGAATATTTGTCAATAAAAATAAAATAAAAAAAATAAATAAATAAAAAAATAAATAAAATAAATAAATAAAATAAATAAATAAAAATAAATTATTTACCATTGATATATCATTATTAAAAGGAGTTATATTAGTACATCCAACTGCTTTGAGCATAGAATTCCATGCTTGCATTTCCCGATCACTAAATTTATGATTTTTTGGATATAAACGAACTAATACCGTATTTATTTCAAAAATATTTCCCCAAGATTCCCATTCTTTGAACAACTGTAACCAATTTACATTAGCAATAGTTCGTCTCTTGAGATGATATTCATATAAACCATTCATTATTTCTTCATCATTCCATTGAGATGGTTGACACCTTGGAATAGATAATTGTTGTAATATAGATTGTGTATATGTATGCTCAAGTCCAAATAATTGTGTGCCTCTAAACTTTTCCAAAATTCCAATCTTTTGCCAAACATTTACTGGTGAATCACCTTCAAAATCTGAAATTTTTATATTATTATTCCATATTTCTACTATAGATTTATTTTTTGCAAACTTTTGAACAAATAGACAACGTTCTTTTTTAAAAATATAAATAAAAGAAGCCATATACCCCTCTCCAGCACCCATCCAACCTTCATTTTTAGAAATATCCAAACCAAAAACCATAATAGACAATTTACTTTCTATACTAATTGAATAAGAATGAAATTCTATATTATATAATAATTCACTTATTATTGACTCTTTATCAAAACCCATAACTATTGAACCTAAAATTTTTGTTTGAGTTTTAAAAATTTGCTTATATATAGAAGTAATTGCATTAGTTGGATTATCTTCAATTTCACTTGAATTAGAATCACATTGACAAGTATAACCTGGTTGATAATTATTTCTTTTCAAAATACGCATAATAAAGTTTTTCCCATTCAATTCTATTTGTGTTTTCATACCAATCCGAATAGGGTACATCATTTCTAAATCATTATTTTTTTTCATTGATGGAACAAACCACCAATTTCGTGAAAATGGACCATAGTGTAATTCCGGTTTGATTGTTCCACTGGAAATTAACGTAACTTCTAGTTCACGTCGTTTTGCCATAAAATGATATAAATTTTATAAAAAAAAAATTTTTTTTAATGTGTAATTATAATTATATATAATTTTGGTAACTTATTATAGAAATAATTCTTGGTTACGGAAAATATGAAAACTCTATGGAATTTTTTAGATTCGTAAAGTATAGGAAAATTTTATAAGTTAATTAACCCGAAAATCATATATGTGGTTATATATGCAGATCTACACATGATCGGCGTATTACGAATTAAGGCAGTTAACCGGTTAATTTCGAGTAGACGATTAACGGTTCCAATCTCTAGTCCAAACATTTCAAACCCTTATGGAAGTAAAATTAAAAAAAAGAAATGAGAAAAAAGAGCAAAAAGTACAGTTTGGTTTACAAACATTTGCATGCAGTGACAAAATGAAGAATTTAGNTTATACTAACTCCAAGTTTATCTTGTAATTCTTCATAACCAAACTTATGTGCAATAATTGATAAAATTCGTCGAATACCATTGGAACCTTTTTTATTTATAACTAAACTATCTTTAAAACTTTCCCAAAAAATTTTTACAGGATTTCGAATATTTGAAGGATATGGATTTAAAAATCCTGAATTGTAAAGATTACTCAAAGTTTCTTTATCTATTTCAGGGTTTGAAGATCGTGTCCAAAATTTATACTAGATTTATAATAATAAATATACAAATTTTGAATATTTGTCAATAAAAATAAAATAAAAAAAATAAATAAATAAAAAAATAAATAAAATAAATAAATAAAATAAATAAATAAAAATAAATTATTTACCATTGATATATCATTATTAAAAGGAGTTATATTAGTACATCCAACTGCTTTGAGCATAGAATTCCATGCTTGCATTTCCCGATCACTAAATTTATGATTTTTTGGATATAAACGAACTAATACCGTATTTATTTCAAAAATATTTCCCCAAGATTCCCATTCTTTGAACAACTGTAACCAATTTACATTAGCAATAGTTCGTCTCTTGAGATGATATTCATATAAACCATTCATTATTTCTTCATCATTCCATTGAGATGGTTGACACCTTGGAATAGATAATTGTTGTAATATAGATTGTGTATATGTATGCTCAAGTCCAAATAATTGTGTGCCTCTAAACTTTTCCAAAATTCCAATCTTTTGCCAAACATTTACTGGTGAATCACCTTCAAAATCTGAAATTTTTATATTATTATTCCATATTTCTACTATAGATTTATTTTTTGCAAACTTTTGAACAAATAGACAACGTTCTTTTTTAAAAATATAAATAAAAGAAGCCATATACCCCTCTCCAGCACCCATCCAACCTTCATTTTTAGAAATATCCAAACCAAAAACCATAATAGACAATTTACTTTCTATACTAATTGAATAAGAATGAAATTCTATATTATATAATAATTCACTTATTATTGACTCTTTATCAAAACCCATAACTATTGAACCTAAAATTTTTGTTTGAGTTTTAAAAATTTGCTTATATATAGAAGTAATTGCATTAGTTGGATTATCTTCAATTTCACTTGAATTAGAATCACATTGACAAGTATAACCTGGTTGATAATTATTTCTTTTCAAAATACGCATAATAAAGTTTTTCCCATTCAATTCTATTTGTGTTTTCATACCAATCCGAATAGGGTACATCATTTCTAAATCATTATTTTTTTTCATTGATGGAACAAACCACCAATTTCGTGAAAATGGACCATAGTGTAATTCCGGTTTGATTGTTCCACTGGAAATTAACGTAACTTCTAGTTCACGTCGTTTTGCCATAAAATGATATAAATTTTATAAAAAAAAAATTTTTTTTAATGTGTAATTATAATTATATATAATTTTGGTAACTTATTATAGAAATAATTCTTGGTTACGGAAAATATGAAAACTCTATGGAATTTTTTAGATTCGTAAAGTATAGGAAAATTTTATAAGTTAATTAACCCGAAAATCATATATGTGGTTATATATGCAGATCTACACATGATCGGCGTATTACGAATTAAGGCAGTTAACCGGTTAATTTCGAGTAGACGATTAACGGTTCCAATCTCTAGTCCAAACATTTCAAACCCTTATGGAAGTAAAATTAAAAAAAAGAAATGAGAAAAAAGAGCAAAAAGTACAGTTTGGTTTACAAACATTTGCATGCAGTGACAAAATGAAGAATTTAGAAGGCATTTCCGACTTGGTAGAGATACCTTTGAATGGATTTTAAGAGAAATTTCACCTGAAACAACAGAAAACCATGGAATATCGATGCATTTAAAATTGGCTGCAACTTGCAACTGGTGAATCATTTCATGCAATTGCACAACAATTTGGTATTGGTATTTCAACTTTTCATTATCATTTTAGAAATACTATTCAATTAATTATAAATGTATTTTTAAAAAAAAAATCAGGTAATCTTTTCTTTAATTTATTTTTTATTTAAAAAATATTTATAATGTTTTCTATTTCAGATTTCCAACAAATAATAATGAATGGCAAAAAGTTATCAATGGTTTTTGTCTATTAAAAGATTTTCCACAAGTTATTGGAGCAATTGATGGAAGTCACATTCCTATTAGAGCACCATCTAAAAATAGTATAGATTATTTTAATAGAAAAAAATTTTATAGTGTAGTATTACAAGCAGTTTGTGATTCACAATACAAATTTATATTTATTGTGGATGGACAAGTGCAACTCACGATTCTCGTGTTTTGCGTAATTCTCTATTTTATTTTTCATTTAATAACAATTTATTACAACCTTCCAAAACTTATATTTTAGGTAATAGTGGTTATGTCAATTATGATTGGCTTTTAGTACTTTATAAAGATAATGAACATTTAACTCGAGTTCAAAATCATTACAATTATATACATTCTGCAACACGAATTAAAATTAAACAAACTTTTGGATTACTTAAATCATGTTGGAGAGTGTTGCAAAATCCAATAGAAACAGATCTTAAAATAGTACCTCATATTGTAAGCTGTTGTTGTATTCTTCACAATATTTGTGAAGAAAAAAAAGAAATAATTGATGAATTTGATATTATTTCTGATCAAGAATTGATAAATAATGTAACAACATCAGAAGTAGATATAATTAATGGTACTGAAAGAGATTTAGTAGCTGATTATATTTTTTCAAGACAAAAAAAACATTTGATTTATCAAGATGATTCACTTGAAATAAAAGCACAAGGTAAATTATTATAAAATACATTTATTAATTTATATTTATTAATAGTTCCTAAGCTTAATAACTTAGGCAATGATGGGCCGGACGGTAAATCTAGCATAGCTTATTTTAGTCAGTTTCAATAGATATATTATAATCTTATGTACAAGCTTGTATTATAAAAAATTTATTGGAGCATGGCTCCGTTGGAAAAAAAAAAAAAAAATTTATATTTATTAATTTTAATTTTAATTTTTAATTAATTTACAAATTAAAGAAAATGATTTAGAACTTGAATTAACAGGTAATTTAATGAATTATTTATTATTAAATTATATTATTTATTATATTATAATTTTAGTGAAATATTTAGAATTAGAATTAATTTCTATTTTGTGAATGATTATAATTATAATGAACAAATTGATGTTCATTAATAATTCAGAATTATTAAATTCAGTATTTTTTTGAGGAGGATTTTGAAATGTATAATTAGGTACAGGTGGCAAAGTGTTGGTTGTATATAAAGTACCAGAATTTTGTGGTTGTCCTAAAAAATAAACATATTAATAAAATTTTATAATATTAAAATATCAAATAAAATATTTTTAAATAATTTACCATTCATATTATTGATAAGAAGTGACATTAATTTGCATCTTTCTTCATCTCTTTTAACTTTTTCTTCAGCTCTTTGTTTTCTCATTTCTTTTTTTTCATCATTTTTAATTATTTTTCATAGATAAAGGTTTTCAAAAATTTTGGTACATTTTTGAGTATCTGTTGCAATCTTAGCAAATTTTTTAGATGTTGGTTCAGGTTCCTTTTCACTATCTTCATCACTTGATTCTATCAAGGTTGATGTTTTAGTTGGTAATAACTGTTTTTTAGTTTGTCTATTGATTGTAATTTCAGTATTTTCAGTGCTTGTTGAAGAAATAAGGGTAACTAGTTTGAATGTAACCCTATTTTCATCCAAAATATCATCAAGTTCAGTTCTAAAAGATATAATTACAGGAGCTCCACCACTTTGCCTTTCAGAATCTTTTGTTTTCTATGTAAAATAATTAATTATTTTATTCAATTATAAAAAAATTTACAAAGATTAAAAATACCTTATGTGATGCTGTTAAATTTTTAAATTTATTATAACACTGTTCTTGGGAATATGTAATATCATATTGATTTTTTAAATGTTCACTATACTCTAACCATAGTGGATGATTAGGGTTGGTTCAACCATGAGACTTGTTTAAGATTACGATTTCTTGTTTATGCAGTACCAAAAAAACTAAAAGTGCTTTAGTTGAATTGATATCTCACTTGGTAGTTTGCTTTTTTTCTTTATTTTTATTTTTACATAAAGAAAGTGTAGAAGATTGATTTTCTATATCAAATGTTTCGTTTATAAAGTATTATTTTCTTCCATTTTTTATAAGAATAATAAAAAAAATAAAAAAATTAATGCGAATCTACCTCTTGAGGTAGATTGATATTTAATTAGTAATAATCCAATCTGGATTGAATTTTGGATTTAGTAATCCAATCTATACATGTTTTCAAAATTGATTTTTGATTTTTGAGGTATTTTGACTTTTTGAAATTTATGCAGAATCTATTCTATATATAGAAGTAAAAAAAGTATCTAGTTATATGTGTCTTTAATCAAGGAATTTATCTGGGTGATCAAAAAATTTTGGATTTTAAGTAAAATAATTTCGTCTTCTATGAAAAACTATTTTGACTTTTTTTTTTCCCCAAAATTACAATTTGGAGCTCCAAAATAATTTAGCATGCAAGTATAATCCAATCCAAAACATGTGAACAGGATTCATGCAACTAAAACCAATCCAATCCAAATTCAATCCACATGTGAACACACCCAGGTTAATACTGTCTTGAAGAGGATTAGCTTGTATAAATCATTTCCTTAGTTCCTGAAATGGATATTGCGATGATTTTATTATATATACTCAAAGGATTACCTAATCACTACATATTTGGAAATACTGATCGCTTATTAATTATGCAGATCCGGTATTATATTCTTGAAGAATTTTATTTGTTGTACATATCACCATGTGTTTATGGGAAAAATTATTGATAAAATTTTTTTCCACAAACATGGTGATATCAATAAAATTTTTTTATATTTTAATAAATTAAATTACTTTAATTTGATTTATTTTTAATTTAGAATGAAAATTTTCTCAAAAAAGAAAAAAGAAAAATCCTAAACTTTTTAATGTTTTCACTAGTCAAATGAAAAAAAATAGGATGATTTTATCATGAATAGGATTTCGATTAATGGCTAAATTTGCTAAGATTTATTAAGTATAGGCAGTCAATTTTTTTTGATTTATGAATAGGAATTTCCAATTTATGAATTTTCACAAATAGGATGTCTGATTTATGCATATTTGTGCCATTAATAGGATTCTGATTTTTGTTCATTTGACCAGTGTTTTTTGTGATAAGAACAATTAAATTGTTTTATTATATTTATTTTAATTTAAATTAACAGAAATTGCTTTAAGATAAATTCCTTCAAAATGAATCATTTTACTATGAAGTTTGATATATTTATTTAGTTTAAACTAGGTTAACAAAATTTCTTCAAAAAATGTATACATTCTTATTTTATTTAAAAATATATAAAAATAATTTGTGAAAATATTTTTTACTTTTTTTTTATCAGTGAGATCCTCAAGTTAACTGGATTTCTAAATATCATTTTCCTGAAATTTGTTGAGTGTAATTTTTTTGAATGGAACTGATGCTTTGAACAGAACTGATGTTTTGTATGGAACTTGTATTGTGACTGTTGTCACATTTTTTTTTGATGAATAGTGTGAACAATAAAGGGTCAATATTGTAAAAATCTTTAGAAATTTTTTTATTTGGATTGTAATTGATAGCTTGAAACATGTTTCTGTAAAAAGTATTAGTATTAAAAAGAGAAGATTGAAAAAAGCTTACATGGGTGGCATTTGTAGATTCAGTGAATTTTGGTGTAATATGAGTGCTGGCTAGTTTCAGAAATGAAATGTGATTTTTGTTAGGACTTGAAGTTTCTTGAAAAATTTCTACAGTATTATCATAATTTATTCTCTGGCATTTTGATGATTTATATTTTTGAGAATATAATTTTCAACATAATATATAAAGCTGTTCTTGTCACATTTCCAAATTTTTGAGTTCTTGTCACATTTCCAGATTTTTGAGACTGGATTGGGATGGCCCATGCAGAAAATAAGATGAAAGAACATGCTTCAACAAAAAATTCAATCTTACAGTTATATTTTGTAATTTTATTAAAGAGACTACTGATTCATAAAAATTAGTAAGGCTAAGGTACAATTTATCAGAAGTTATGAATTTAAATCTTGGACCATCAATTTTAAGAAAAACTGTGAAATAATGTTCACAAAATCCTTATAACATATTACAATAATAAAGGGCACTCATTTTGTTTTGTCTTTGACACTAATATGTGTTTTTGACTGTCTGGAACCACTTGACATTACAAATTCACATAGAAGCCAAGTAATAGAGCTATAATATTCCATGAGTGAATTCCAGATGGTGATAATTTATGTTTTGTCTTGTTATAATGACTCATATAATAATGAGTTTAATGACAATTTTTTTTGTGAAATAATAATATACTAGAACTTCTTTTCTAAATATACTGAGTTTTTTTTTGTACATAAACTTTCCTGCATGTTAACAACATCACTTTCTGAAAAATCTTTAATATGGTCACTTTAATTAAAATATTTGTAGCTAAAATCTGTAACTTCTCCAAAATGATTCTTGAAGCTTACTATTTCTCAAGTGTGAGTAGATATAAAATTTTTCTTGTATAAATTTATGTATATATCAGTCATAAGTGTCAAACAAAATATACATGTTGTCAAAACTAATTTGACCTTGACTCAACTCTTAAAATTTCAATTTTTAATTGCGTCTGATTCAACTAATTGTATCAATCACTAATAAAAATCAAAATTTGCCTTGACTCAACTTCAATTTTTCTCAATTTTAATTGCATCTGACTCAATTCAATAGTTTTGACGACATGTATAAAACAAAATAATTGAAAGCAAAATATTTTGTTGTTAATTGAAAAAGGATATAATTACAATAGAAATAGAGAGTATCTTTTGTTTTTTAATCAAGGTCATTTTTTATAAAAAAAAATAAAATAAATATTTTGTTGTTAATTAAAAAAGGATATAATTACAATAGAGATAGAGAGTATCTTTTGTTTTTTAGTCAAGGTCATTTTTTATAAAAAAAAATAGAATAAATAATGTGGTGTAATTATATATGTTCCTAAAATTGATTTTGGATTTTTGAGATATTTCATCTTTTTGAGATTTATGCAGAATCTATTTTATATATGGAAGTAAAAAAAGTACCCAGTTATATGTATTTTTAATCAAGGAATTTATCTGGGTAGTTAAAAAATTTCAGGTTTTAAATAAAATAATTTCGTCTTTTATAAAAAACTATTTTGACTTTTTTCTTCAAAATTGTAATTTCGAGACTCCAAAATAATTTAATGTTGTCACGGGTGTACTTTCATATCTCTCACTTACAGTTCTTTTAAGGAGTTTATAATCCTTCCTGTTAGGTACAAGACTTGCAGTTTGGTTAATCCTTTATTTTTAGAAGGCACCAGTTAGTTTTTAGTTAGAACTAACAAACTAATATTCTTCCAAATTATTACAACTTTGCTACTTCCATTAATAACTTCATTATTAATAATTACTTTTATTAATAACTTCATATATTAATAACTTCCTTTATTAATAACAAATTCCTTTATTATTAATGTTATAACTCCCTTTATTTAAAAACTTCCTTTATAGATAATTTCCTTATATTCCATACTTTAGATACTTCCATATTTTATTAAAGATTTTATTTTTAATCTGTTAATACTTCCTTTATTAAATAATTTTAATAAACATTATTTCAATCAAATACAATAATAAATTACTTTAATTATTGATCAAATATTTATTAATATTTTATTTAATGGTTACTTCCTAATAATACAATTATATTTTATAATTATAATATTAACTTCCAACTTCCTTGAGCTTAAAAAGCTCAGTTACCAACTAACTGATAACTAACTGAAACTAAGTCAGATAGTCCCTATATTTATAAGTTTTTGGACTATTGTGCCATTACTGTACACTAATACTATTGATTAATATATTTATCTAAAGCTCCTCATGAATTGAGCCAAACTGAGTCTCATAAAGCTCGAGCCGAGCCAAGCTCAAAAGTTTAGGCTTGGCTCAAGCCTAAATTTATAAGTTAGGTTTGAGCTGAGCCATGTCTATATAAGTAAGGCTTGGCTTGGATCACAGGCTCGCGAGCCTTATAACAGGCTCGCGAGCCTTATAACAGGCTCATGAGCCTCATAGCAGGCTTGCAAGCCTCATAACAAGCTCGCGAGCCTCATAGCAGGCTTGTGAGTCTTATAGTAAGCTTGCAAGTTTTTTTTAATAATACGATTCTATTCATGAATATTTGCTAAAATTGTACAAAAATTTAACTCTAGCTGTATCTTTATGTGCGGAACACTTTTACTTAGAGACCTAACTAAGGTTTAGAAGGTGGTTTTCAAGATCTAATGAATTGAAGTTTTTTTTAATAATACGATTATATTCATGAATATTTGCTAGAATCATACGAAAATTTAATTCTAGCTGTATCTTTATGTGCGGAACACTTTTATTTAGAGGCTTAACTAAAGTTTAGAAGGTGGTTTTCAAAATCTAATGAGTTTAATAATTTTTAAATTTAAATTAATTTATTTATTATTTTTTAATTTGGATAAAAATATTTGAAATTTGTACAAATAAACTAAAATTTTAACTTTAAGGATAATTAATATTATTTTGCATTATAATAGAAATAAATCTTTTATGTATAATTAATATCAAATTATTTATAAATCTTTAATTATAAAAATACTAAAGTATAAATAAAAAAATAACTAATTTGATATATTTGAACATTACTTTTTATTTACTCTTATAAATATAATATTTTTTTGCATCTTAATTTATATTATTAAATAAAAATAATTATCAAAATTTAAAAAAAANAAAATTTAACTCTAGCTGTATCTTTATGTGCGGAACACTTTTACTTAGAGACCTAACTAAGGTTTAGAAGGTGGTTTTCAAGATCTAATGAATTGAAGTTTTTTTTAATAATACGATTATATTCATGAATATTTGCTAGAATCATACGAAAATTTAATTCTAGCTGTATCTTTATGTGCGGAACACTTTTATTTAGAGGCTTAACTAAAGTTTAGAAGGTGGTTTTCAAAATCTAATGAGTTTAATAATTTTTAAATTTAAATTAATTTATTTATTATTTTTTAATTTGGATAAAAATATTTGAAATTTGTACAAATAAACTAAAATTTTAACTTTAAGGATAATTAATATTATTTTGCATTATAATAGAAATAAATCTTTTATGTATAATTAATATCAAATTATTTATAAATCTTTAATTATAAAAATACTAAAGTATAAATAAAAAAATAACTAATTTGATATATTTGAACATTACTTTTTATTTACTCTTATAAATATAATATTTTTTTGCATCTTAATTTATATTATTAAATAAAAATAATTATCAAAATTTAAAAAAAAATTCAATTTTCTAAATTTCTATATCTTCTAAATTTTCTATAACAATTTCTCCTATGCCAGTTTTTAACCAGCTTTTGAGACATCTCCTTTGGGCAACCAAATTTGTTCCTCCAGAAAAAACTCTTTCAATTGGAGCACTAGTTGCAGGAATAGTTAAATAATCTCTAGCCATTTTACTAAGATAGGGGAATTGAATTTCATGACCCTAAAATAGATATAAAGAATTAAATTAGTATAAAATAGTATATTATATATATTAATTAATTATTTAATTTAATAAACATACCTTCCACAATATTAATATATCAATTTTTCTAGTTACAACTTCTTCTCCTAAATATATTTTTAGTTCATCATTTGATTCTATTTTTTGTTTTTTGAAAACATGATCCAAAAGATCATCTAGTTTCAGTTATTGTTCTTTTTGTAACATTAATAAAACGTAGCTCCCGATCTTTGTCATTATAATATTGTAATTTAAGTCTAGGATCTAATACTTTAATATAATTAGAAAACAGAAACCGTTATTAGTCCGGAGCACAATTTTTTTTTAAAAAAAATATTATATAAATAAATCTAATCTAAATAATCTAAAAAAAGAATCGTGATATTATTGGCTAATTATCACATGCCCTATAAGAAATGCGCATACTTAATTTGTACTTGAAATATACTTAAAACATCATTAGTATCCTTAAAATATACAAATAAAATGTTATAAATTTTAAAATTTATTTATATATATTTATATGATAGCCAAGCAAATTCTGATTACTACCATTATATAGATTGTTCAAGATCTTCTGGATTTTAATATAATACTAATTTTTATGTAATAATTTTTTAATACTGATAAAAATTATTATTAATATTACTATTAATAATTATTTTGTCATATATATATAATTAATATTAATCTATTGTTTAAATTTAAAATTTATATTTATTAAAAAAATAATTGTAATTATTATAGTTAAGTTTATAAAAAAAGAATTTAATATAATAAAATTAAATATCTATTATAAAAATTCAAATATTTTCAAATTCATTATCATCTACTTCATTATCTCTATCTATAATAAAATATTGGTTTCTTAATTTTAAAAAACCCACACAATGATCAATTATTTGAACATCTATAAATTCATGAGTTTTGAATTTTGTAAAATATTTATAATCTAACTGTTCATTTGTATTAATCTTATTACATACTTTTATATATGCTAACATATTTTCTTTGTTTTGAAATTTATGTAATTCAATTTCTCCATATAATTTTTCATAATAATATTTAGGTGGAGCATTTAAATGATGTGCATATTGATCTTTAGTTTGACATATCTGTTAATAAAAATAAAATTTGGATTTATATTTTATTAAAAAAATATTAATATCAAAAATTGTTAAATAAAATACCTGAACACAATAATTATTTCTTGTTGCAATTGAATTTCTTTTAATCCATAAACTGCTAATGTAATGACCTTGTAATGTACACAATCTTCCATATTTTATTCCTACAAGGTTACATTCCTAAAAAGTGATAATTAAATTAAAAATTTAAAATATTCAATTATAATTATTAATAATACTTGTTATTATAATCTTACCATATTATTATTAATATTATAAAATTTTCTAAGTTTTTTTAATTCTGTTTCTTTTAATGTATATTTTTTAGAGGGCCAATAAAACTCTTCTTCATAATTTTGAGCACTATAAACTTGGTTGTTACTCCATTCTTTTTTATTTTTATTTTCAATAATTAAATTATTAAGTTCAGGAACATATTGTATATGTGATATACAATCCAATAAAGAAATATTATTTGCTAAATTTTCATAAGGTTTGAAATGAGATTTAACAAGTGGTTGCAAAATTCCAATAATTCTTTCCATAGGGAATTGCCAATAACACCAGCATAGACCTATTTCAATTTGAAATAATTTTTAAAATTTTAAAAGTAAATATATATATAAATTAATTAAAATTACCTAAATTTTTAATACATTCAGTTATATGTAATATATAATGAAAACAAATATGGCATGCAGATATTTGTTCTTCTTTAAATTCATAATAACAACTAAAAAATAAAATAAAATTAATAATTAATATAAAATTTTAATATTTTTAGTATTTTTAAATTAAATTATTTAATTACCTTTCATAATGATAATAAAATTTTTTAAAATTTTCCTCAATTTCAATTAAATTTTCCTTTGTTATTGTTAAATTTAAACACAGTTTTACTGCTTTTACAAAAAATGCCCAACCTTTAATATATCTAAAAATCAACTAAAGTCAGTAATTAATAAAAATTACTAAAATATAATATATATGATTTTACCTTTCAGGTAAATATTTAATTAATAAAGGAATTGAAAAATGTATAATCCAATTTCGCCATTCAATAGCTTTAAATCCTGCATAATGCTTAGCAATATCTCTAGGAGCTTTTCCTATATCAAGAGGCATATCTTTTTTTATTGATACCATTATTTCTCCAATTTCTTTTATTTCATTACGTAAAAGATTATATTCTTTGTGTTCAATTTCATCTTTAAAAAAATTATTTGACCATAAAGAAAACATAAGAGGTGCAATATTTTCAAAGAAGAGATGCATAATATCAGTTGGGTAGGAAAAAGGAAAAGACAAAGTTTCTATTTTAAATAAAATACATAATCCTTTTATTCCTAAATAAAAAAATAAATTATTAAATTTTAAAATAAAATAAATAATAAGTAAATAATTAAATTAACATACCACTTTTTTTTATTTCTTTTTTTTTGTTAATTTCATTATTAATTGATTCAATTAATAAAGCTTTTTGATAAGTTTCATTATGGGTTCTTAATTGTGGTAAATCAATTCTATTGTTTGTAAGTGGTATTGGAAGTGGGTAATATACATGTTTGGTTGGTGAAATTCCTTCAATATGGCAAAATCTGCAACCTTTAATTGCATTATGACCTGAAAGATTAAGTGTTTTGCTTAAAGCTGGTATATCACCAGACCAGGAAATAATATGAGCTTTACCTGCCATCAAAAATATCTTCATATTTATTATCAGATAGATATTGTTCAGAAGATGTATATTCATAACGATATTGTAATTCTTTTAATCTATTCTTGTCAGAATATTGTAAAAGAAATCTTTTTTTTAATGAAAAAAAATAAAATAACTTCTTAGGTTTTTTGGTATTATTATAATAACGAGACTGATTACAAAAAGGACATGAATTAAGGTTTCTGTAATTTTCTAAATATGCTATACAACTNGTTTCTATTTTAAATAAAATACATAATCCTTTTATTCCTAAATAAAAAAATAAATTATTAAATTTTAAAATAAAATAAATAATAAGTAAATAATTAAATTAACATACCACTTTTTTTTATTTCTTTTTTTTTGTTAATTTCATTATTAATTGATTCAATTAATAAAGCTTTTTGATAAGTTTCATTATGGGTTCTTAATTGTGGTAAATCAATTCTATTGTTTGTAAGTGGTATTGGAAGTGGGTAATATACATGTTTGGTTGGTGAAATTCCTTCAATATGGCAAAATCTGCAACCTTTAATTGCATTATGACCTGAAAGATTAAGTGTTTTGCTTAAAGCTGGTATATCACCAGACCAGGAAATAATATGAGCTTTACCTGCCATCAAAAATATCTTCATATTTATTATCAGATAGATATTGTTCAGAAGATGTATATTCATAACGATATTGTAATTCTTTTAATCTATTCTTGTCAGAATATTGTAAAAGAAATCTTTTTTTTAATGAAAAAAAATAAAATAACTTCTTAGGTTTTTTGGTATTATTATAATAACGAGACTGATTACAAAAAGGACATGAATTAAGGTTTCTGTAATTTTCTAAATATGCTATACAACTATTTGTACACATTTCAAATGTTTGAGGGGCTAATTTTATATAATTAGATAATCTTTTTCTTAATTTATATAATGAAATATCAAAGTTAAGTGTTTTTAAAATATCATTAAAAGCTATATCAGTAATACCATGTTTAAATTTTAATACTAATAAATTCAATGCTTTAATATAATTTTCATTAAAGATAGAATTTATGTTTTCATCACTGTCTAAATTTTCATCATTATCTGAATTTTCATCATTATCTACACTTTCATCACTATTCATATCTTCATTATTATCTACATTTTCATCACTATTTGTATCTTCATCATTATCTACATTTTTATTACTATTTGTATCTTCATCAGTATCTACACTTTCATCACTATTTGTATATTCATCATTATCTGAATCAAAGTTATCAATTCTATTAGATAAATTTTCATCTTCATTACTAATAAATACTAATAAATAAATTAATATCAAATAAGTTACTTTGTTAAAAAATAAATGCAATATTTATTACCTTCTTGAATATCATTCATAACTTCCAAATTTTCATCACCATTTTCAATTAAATTATATAATGTTTCATCTGTTTTTTCTTTATTATTGAGATTGGAATTGAATTCATTATCAATATTATTAGAATTAGATTTATTATCAGATTCATTATTAGATTCATTATTAGAAATGGATTCATCATCATCAGAATTGGATTCATTATTAAAAATAAATTCATCATCATCAGAATTGAATTCATTGTTAAGGATGGAATCTTCATTATTATCAGAATTGAATTCATTGTTAAGGATGGAATCTTCATTATTATCAGAATTGAATGCATTGTTAAAGGATGGAATCTTCATTATCATCAGAATTGAATTCATTGTTAAGGATGGAATCTTCATTATTATCAGAATTGAAATTAAATTCATTATTAGAATTTAATTCATTTTTATATTTAAATTGGTGTTTTTCATAGGTAGTTCTTTTTTTAAACCAAATTCCTTGAGAAAATTCATTTTTCTTTTTACATTTATTGCAATTACAAAAGAATGACATTGTTTAACTTATTGATTATCAACATACATCTGTTTTATTTTATAGATGGATTTGTGAAACAATGTAAATTTAGATTTTTTACAAGGTTTGGCGAGAACCCCGAACAATCTATATATATGTAACATTTGACTTTGCATAACCTTACTATCAAAAAAATTCAAAAGTCATCATTATTTATTTGCATAGAATTACATATTTATAAATTATAATAATAGTAGTTTGCATAGCGGCTATCATTTTTATTATAGTCACAATTAGAATGCATAGAAAATATTATTTTTGTAATCCGGAATATCAGAATTTTTTAAAATTTAATGTTGAATTTTTTAAGTTTTTCGATTAGTAAAGGGTCCATTATCATAGTGCCAAGTCGCTGCATCAAGCTTAAAAGTTATGAGATGCACTTCATGGTATGATCAATTTTGTTCTTTTGACAATCACTCTTTATGGTGTAACTTTAGAAAAATACTTTATAAATTACAAATCAGAAATAATTCACAATCGTTACTACATATAAAACTTTTTATTTTAATAAGTAAATGACAAAAATGTAATTAATAACAAAAAATGCTGAGAATGTAAATTTAAAACGTTTGAGTTTAGGCGTCCATTATTTCGTCAATTTTAATGTTTTTGGTCTAAGATTTTTTGTGTCAATAGTTTACATTCTCAGAATTAAGTTCAATTAATTCGGTTTTTGACATTTACTTATTAAAATAAAAAGTTTTATCTGTCGTAACAATTGTGAATTATTTCCGTTTTTTTTTTTATAAATATAAAATAAATAATAAATATTATATCGTAAAACATTAAAAATATTGCGCAACATTATATCGCATAACGTTACAAAATGATTATCTAAATAACTTTTTTATTTTTATTTTAGAATTATTTTTTATATAATTTATCAAATAAATAAAGAATCTTTTATATATTTTTCTTGATCTTGAATAAAAATAAAAGTATTATATGCCTATCTATTATTTTGATAATAAAATAATTCTTTATAAAAATTTAATATAAATTTCCTTTGATCTATATTTCTGTGTTGTACCAATCTCAATTTGTATAACTGAACTCGTAAAATCATTTTGTCTTAAATAATTACTTGTTAAATATCTTGATATAATATAACAGATGATAGATCTTATAAAAAAGGAAAGTAATACTATTTCAATAATAGAATTTTTATACATATTATATACTTGTTTATCATTTAACTTAATATAGAAAAGATCTTTTTACAATAATATTGAACGCATTGTTAATTATTTTTTTAAAATTTTTTTTATTAATATAATTAAAAAGTTAAAAAGTAAAATTTTTTAAAATTTTGATTATTAGAATCTTTTAAATATTTGAGCAAACAAGATTTTTAAAAATGGATTAATTGTTAATTATTTGACAAATTTGTAATTAAATGAAATACCTTTTTATTATTAATAAATAATAAAAGCCACATTATGACTATGAGAATTAAAACATTATTAACATATGGTTTTCATGGTAAATAAAAATATTTTATATTCTGATAAATTTATTATTTAAATAAAAAATTCTTTTTTTTTCTTTCAAAAATAAAATTAATTTTTTTGGTACAATTTTTTTTTTAATATAATATATGAACAAATTTTATTATTATTATTATATTTTACAAAAACAATTTTTTATAATGACTAACACTGATATCAATATCACTACTACTACCACTAATTCTAATGAAACAGAATTACTCAACAAAAATGATAATAATTCTAATAATAATATTATAAATCTTCAATTTCTTATAAATAAACATTTTGAACTTTGTACTAAAACAATTGAAAATTACCAACTTTTACATAAAGAAAATATTGCTAATAATGAAAGACAATTTCAACAAATTTTAAATTGTTTAAATGCTACCAAAAATCCTGAATCTTGTGAAGATGTCCCATTATCAGAATTTAATTCTCTGTGGGCTACTTCAACTTTTAAGCAACCTTGCTTAGCTTGTCATTATTTTGGACATTTAATAAAGAACTGTGTTAATTTACAAGAAAAAATAGAAGACTCTTGTCTTCGATGTTTTAGTAAGGAGCATCAGGTAGCTCAATGCAATCAAAAAGAACAATCTTCCTTTATTTTTAAAAAAAATTATAAACCACAATCCTATTTTAAATCATAATTTTTTAATGTTTAAACAATATTACTAGGAAAACAGGAGCTGTTGTAAGTCCGGAGCAAATTATATAAGAATTGTATACATAAATAGGAAGATTAATTTATATTTCAATCATATGACAATAAAAATATTCAACTACGTAGTAAAAGAATTTGTATATTATAAATATGGACATAATAAGAAAATAATAAATTAGTGTAATTGTAATAGAATGGCAATCAACTGAAACAAATGTGTATTTCAGTCACATGACAACAGAAATAATAATTCCGAAAGATTGTTTGCAAATGAATGAAAATTTTATTAATAAAATGATTTTTAATAAAATGATTTTATGTAGAAGTGTAAATTGTAATTAATTGTTGTAATAAAATAGTCTATGTAAAAATTGTAATTAATTGTAATAAAATTAACTACGTAATACCCTATACAAAATTATTCTAAATTGTTTATATTAAATCAATTAAAAATGCATATAAAATGTGTACAAAACGCGTAAAACGCGTAAATATTTACTGTTAATATATTTGTAATACAAGTAAAGAAAAATATGTCAGATTATTCTGGCAAAACTTTTTGCTAGCTACAAACAGAAGAAGTTAATAACAGTTAATAACAATGGAAAACGAATCATATCATGATCATGAAACACAAAGAAAACGAATGAGGAGAGAGAATGAAACTTCAGAACAAAGTGAAAGACGTCTTGCACGTGATCGCGAAAGCAAAAGAAGAAAGAAGGCCGCCGAAACTGAAGAACAACGTAAAAAAAGATTAGTTAGAGAAAAAGAACAAAAGAGAAAAAGAAGAGCAATACATAAAGGACTTAGCTCAATGCCCGGTGAATCCTCTGGCCATTAAGAAAATAATGTGGAAAGTTATCAAGAAAATAATGCGGAAAACTGTCAAGAAAATAATACAGAAGGCCATCAAGAAAATAATGTAGAAGAACAATGGTAAGTATAAAAACAATTTATTTCTATTAAACAATAAAGTTTAAATAAAAAATAAATTGAGAAATGGTCATAGATCATGTTCCAGTCAATTATCTTCTGCATCCATCGAAGCTGAATTGCTTCCTGAACCTGATCGAAAACTCCTAAAAAAATTTCGAACTAAGATAAATAAATTTGAGAACAAACTTTGTCACATATGCAACGAACGTTTCCCATCAATTAAACTTGTTATGGGAGGATGTAGGCGTTGCTACAGTGACAAAACTTTTCCAAAAAAGTTTTCTGCTGAAAATAACATGGATCCAGGCGATGTACCTGATGAGTTACAGGGGCTTACTGAAATCGAAGAAATGTTAATTGCGCAAACATTTCCCGTAATATCGGTATATTGTCTTCGTGGAGGACAATATGCATATAGAGGAAATGTTATTAATTTTCCTCAAGATGTACATGAATTTGTGACACGGCTTCCTCACCATCCATCGTCATTGGATACACTCGTTGTGCGTCGACAATCAGCAAGTGGGTCACACTTCAGAGATTTTAATGTTCGCCGTGTTAAGATCATTCAAGCACTTTCCTGGTTAAAAGAAAATAATCGTTATTACGCTAACATAACTATTGATGATGAAGTACTACAATCATTACCCGAAAATGGTCCTATTGATGAGTATCTTCCACAGGTTCAAAATACCGAAGATGAGCAGTTAAACAATGAAGAAAATGAGCAGATAAACGATGATACAAATGAAACGGAAGACACAATTATGCGTAACTTTGTTCCAAGCTCTCCGCCATCATCTCGCGAAGATAATGCCATTAGCAACGCTCTTAATCGAATGCAAGCTAAAACTACACCAATTNATATCGGTATATTGTCTTCGTGGAGGACAATATGCATATAGAGGAAATGTTATTAATTTTCCTCAAGATGTACATGAATTTGTGACACGGCTTCCTCACCATCCATCGTCATTGGATACACTCGTTGTGCGTCGACAATCAGCAAGTGGGTCACACTTCAGAGATTTTAATGTTCGCCGTGTTAAGATCATTCAAGCACTTTCCTGGTTAAAAGAAAATAATCGTTATTACGCTAACATAACTATTGATGATGAAGTACTACAATCATTACCCGAAAATGGTCCTATTGATGAGTATCTTCCACAGGTTCAAAATACCGAAGATGAGCAGTTAAACAATGAAGAAAATGAGCAGATAAACGATGATACAAATGAAACGGAAGACACAATTATGCGTAACTTTGTTCCAAGCTCTCCGCCATCATCTCGCGAAGATAATGCCATTAGCAACGCTCTTAATCGAATGCAAGCTAAAACTACACCAATTGCATGGCCGAATATTGATGGTAATCCCATCAATGAATTTCATACTCCCGGCTATATTACACGTGCCTTCCCGACACTGTACCCATATGGAAATGCCGATCTTAGAACAGAACGTGTAAGAGATATCAAACCCACAGAGTATTTCCAACATATGCTCAAATACAAAGATGGTCGATTTGCTCGCCATACTCGTTGGAGATACTTTGCGTTGAATTCACAAATGCAATGGAGAGCCTTGCAGGAAGGAAGAGTCTACGTAAAACAGGGCTTAAATGACAAACAGCTTACCATTGAAGAGGTTCAGGAGATGAATAAAGAAAATAGTCAATTTGCTGATCAAATTATACGGTACGGTGAAGGTTTGCGTGGGACTCGGCAATTTTGGATTAAACGGCGATTTGAATTGTCGGATATGATTAAACAGCTCGGAACACAAGGGATGGTTTTTTTTACGTTTAGTGCCACGGATTTGCATTGGCCAGAACTCCATAAACTTATGCAGTATGATGAGAATCGGATGGGTGAAACAGAACAGGATGCAGCTAAATACAGGCGCAAAAATTTAATTAATAATCCACATATTGCCGCATGGTTCTTTGAGAACCGTTTTAAATCGTTCTTACAAGAAGTATTAATTCCAAAATGGAATTTAGAGGATTGGTGGTACAGATACGAATGGCAACATCGGGGTAGTGTCCATGTGCATGGCATTGGAAAACGAAAAAATGCACCAGTAATTGAGTGGGAGAAAATGAAAGAAGACGAAGAATTAATGGTTAGGGTGGTTCAATATTTAGATTCTCTAGTTACTACGATTAATCCCGGAGTGGACGCACCTGTACCTGATCGACATCCTTGCCAAAAGCTTGAGGAAGAGTTACATGATGACCTGCAAGACTACATTGAGCTAGTTAATAAACTGCAACACCATACAAGATGTAGTCCTTCATACTGTCTTCGTACCGATCGTGCGGGCAAACAATACTGTAGATTCGGATTTCCAAAAGAAGCCGTAGAACGAACCTTCGTACGTGATGATGATCATGGCCATCTAGAGCTCATCACGGCAAGAAATGACCCTTATGTCAATCCACATGATCGACTTCAACTTCAGGGTTGGCGCGCTAATGTTGATTTGAAACCCATCCTGAACATCCATGCTGCTCTTCAGTACATTGCCAAATATGCAAGTAAATCAGAGCCACGATCTGAAGCCTTCTCAGAGATATTAACCCGGATTCTTGCTAATAGCCAACCTAATGATTCGTCTTTTGGCTCATTTCAAAAGTTGCTACTTCATACTGTTGCAGAGCGTGATATCTCTGCACAAGAGACTTGCCATTTATTACTTGGCATTTCCCTTTACCATTCTAGCCGTCAATTTGTTTCTTTAAATCTAAACAAAGATGCCCCACGATTGCTTTGTGGTACCGGGAGTGAGGGCGAATTTGCAACAATTAATGGAGCCGGAAAAACGTCACAATCATCCTTGCAAAAATATTGGAACCGGCCTAGTGAACTTGAGAATATCACACTTTTTCAGCTTTATTCAAAATACAAATTTTTGAATAATCAATGGAAACCCTGTGAACGCGAAAATATTGTATGTATCTGGCCGCGACCATCACCTCAGATTGATGGTCCTCAATGGGAAGAATTTTGCCGTTTAAAAGTTCTGCTCCATGTAAAACACCGAAGTATTGAGCAGTTTACCATAAATAATACTGTTCCTTGGTCATACCTTTTCGAGCTTTACAGTGAAGAGATTGGAAACGATCCTGATGACTTGCTTGGTTCTCCTATAAGAAGAACAGAAGATGTTACTATTAATGAGGAAGATGAACAAACAGATGATGAGTATGAATATGAGAGGGAGATACGATCTGAATGGATGTTGTTAGCAGAAATGGGTCCAAATACAATCATAGATAAGTATTCAGATTTGGGTTCACGTGAAATTGATAAGAATCATGATTGGATTGGGGACATAAGGAAACGTCACCCCACCATCAACTTTGAAGATGTGACTACTTTTCTGCAACAAGCTCGTGAAGAAAATGTTTTAGATTATGATGAATTAAATAGTTCAGTAAATTTTGAAACTTTAAATCAAAAGCAGAAGGCAATATTTAAACGGATTGAAGAGCATTACCTTTCCATCATCGAAGGTCATAATCATATAGAACCTCTTAGAATTATTGTCATGGGAACGGCTGGAACCGGGAAATCGTACCTAATTAAAGCAATTCGGTGTTCACTCAATATGATAGCAAGAAGCTGTAATAATGATGCCAGGTCCCCTTTACTTGTGCTCGCTCCAACCGGGGTTGCAGCTTTTAATATTCAGGGGACCACGATCCATTCGGCACTTTCACTTCCAATCAATAGCTCTAAATTCGATATAAGTGGTGAACAGCTGAAACAACTACAAAAAAGAATGGACGGTATACAGTACATCATCATTGATGAAAAAAGTATGGTTGGGTGTAAAATGCTCGCCTTAATTGATATGCGGTTACGGCAGGCATTTCCTGAACAGAAAGATCAACCCTTTGGTGGTAAATCTGTCATTTTGATTGGAGATTTTGGACAACTTCCATCTGTGCTCGATGAACCAATGTATTCGCAATCCACTAGGCGTGATCCAGTATCAAACGATGGTATGATCGCATACAAGCAATTTTCGGAGATCTACAAGCTCAATGTCATCCAGCGTCAATCTGGTGACTCTGAGGATCAACGCAATTTTAGAGATATTTTGTTACGTTTACGTGATGGAGAGTCTACAATAAATGATTGGGAAATACTTACTATACGAGTTGCGGATTCACCTAGTGTGGACGTTGAACAATTCCTAGATGCTACATGTATCCTGCCTCGAAAGACTGATGTTGATGAAGTTAATTTGAGTAAACTTCGAGCTCTAAATTGTCCTATTGCCCAAATCCATGCTGTGCATGCCGACGGCGGTCGTGAAGTGTCTAAGGCCGATTCTAATATAGCAAAAGGTCTTGAAGCTTGTCTTCTACTTGCTAGAGGCGCGCGCGTCATGCTTAGGGCTAATTTATGGACAGAAGCAGGATTAGTAAATGGTTCAATGGGAACCATTCAAGAAATTTTGTTTGAAGGTCAAGGCCCACCTTCTCTTCCGAATGCTGTCCTTATTGAATTTGACGGTTATACTGGTCCTGCTATTACAACTACGGATGGAAAAAGACTTATTCCCATAGTACCAATTAGACAAACTTGGGAATCTAAAAGTATACTTTGTTCTCACCTGCAGCTTCCTATTAATCTTGCGTGGGGTATAACGGTACATAAGAGCCAGGGACTAACGTTACCAAAGGCCATAGTAGGTCTTGGAGAAAGAGAATATGCTGCTGGCCTCTCTTTTGTCGCAATGTCTCGAGTCCGTGCTCTCAAAGATCTTCTTTTCAGACCGTTTTCTTTTGAAAGGCTTCAACGCATAAAAAATTGTAAGAGATTGACTGAGAGAAAAAATGAAGAGGAACGTTTAGTTTCTTTGAATTAGTCAAAAATAATTTTAAAGCTACTTAGCTTTTTTTAACTTTTTTTTTAAACTTTTTATAAGTTCGTGTATTTATAAATATAATGATAATAATCGTGTAATATATAATGATTGATTATATAATAAAAATAATTGATAATCAATAATTGATCATATATAATATAAATATTATGTATTGTCACGTGCCGGACAGACGGACAAAATTTTGCTCAAGTACTCTAGTGTATACGATCTCGTGACATGTAGCGGTCACATGTAATATCATACAACAACTATATATTGTCACGTGCCGGACAGACGGACAAAATTTTGCTCAACTCTCTAGTGTATACGATCTCGTGACATGTATTTGTTGTTTAGCGGTCACATGTAATATCATATCAATAAGGTCACGTGCCGGACAGACAGACAAAATTTATTGAAGTCTACTATGAAGTCTACTATGAAGTCTACTACTATACCTGAAAATGTAAGTCCTACGCTATGCTCCGGACAAAAATGTAAGTCCTACGCTATGCTCCGGACAATAAGTCCTACGCTATGCTCCGGACAATAAGTCCTACGCTATGCTCCGGACAATTATTTTGATTTTTGATTTTTTAATATTATAAATATATTATTTTTTTTAAAAAATATCATTATTATTTTTTTTAAAAAATATCATTATTATTTTTTTTTAAAAAATATCATTATTATTTTTTTTAAAAAATATCATTATTATTTTTTTTAAACAATATCATTATTTTTATTTTAAAAAAATATCATTATTATAATTTTTATTTTTCTTGGGTTGGTCGGTGATCATTTATTTAATTCTTGAGTCTTGGTCGGTGACCAGTTTAATTTTTATAATAAAATCTTTATTTTCAAAAAAAAAAATGTTCTTGTAAACTAAGTAATATTATATTTTTATAATAATAAAATATTACAATTTGTACAAAGGAAAAATAAAATTTTTATTTTTTTTATAAAGATTTTATTTGCAATATATCTATTAAATAAAATTAATTACATGCATAATATGTCATTACACGTAAAAAGTCCAATTAAAATTTAAATAAATACATTTATCATGTTACAAAAAAATATTTAATTTTATTCATATATATCACAAACTTATTACTTTGTTAATATTTTTAATTGTAAAAGTTAGTATTGTTCTTGATGTTATTAATTATGTTTTCCACTTGTAAGAAAAATAAAGTAAATATCAATAAATAAAATTACTTAATTTTTGATGTCATGAATTATTATTGTTATTATTATCTGTAAAATAAAATAAAATAAATGTAATATTATAATAAATAAATAAATAAATAAAAATTACCTAATTCTTAATTATTATTATTATTATTTGTTCTTCACATGAAAAAAAGTAAAATAAATATAATATTATAAAAAAATTACATCAAAAAATAAACAAAATTATTCAATTCTTAATAGCATAAATTATTATTATCTTATCTATTCTCCACCTATAAAAAAAATAAAATAATAAATAAATAAATAATAAATAAAAATTATTCAATTCTTGATGTTATGAATTATTATTATTATTATCTATTCTCCACTTGTAAGAAAAATAAAATGATAAAAAAAATTACCTGATTTATTAATTATTATTATTATTATTATCTGTTCTTCATCTGTAAGAAAAATAAAATAAATATAATGTTGTAAAAAGAATTGTATTAGAAAATAAATAAAATTACCTAATTCTTGATGACACAAATCATTATTATCTTATTTATTCTCCACCTGTAAGAAAAATAGAATAATAAATAAATAAATAATAAATAAAAATTACCCAATTACATAAATTATTATTATTTTATCTATTCTCCACCTGTAAGAAAAATAAAATAATAAATAAATAATAAATAAAAATTATTCAATTCTTGATGTTATGAATTATTATTATTATCTATTCTCCACTTGTAAGAAAAATAAAATGATAAAAAAAATTACCTGATTTATTAATTATTATTATTATTATTATCTGTTCTCCATCTGTAAGAAAAATAAAATAAATATAATGTTGTAAAAAGAATCATATTAAAAAATAAATAAAAATTACCTAATTCTTGATGACACAAATCATTATTATTTATTCTCCACCTGTAAGAAAAATAGAATAATAAATAAATAAATAATAAATAAAAATTATTCAATTCTTGATGTCATGAATTATTATTATTATCTATTCTTCATTGTAAGAAAATAAAATAATAAATAAAAATTACCTGATTCTTAATGTCATGAATTATTATTATTTGTTCTTCATCTGTAAGAAAAATAAAATAGATGTAATATTATAAAAAAAATCATAATAAATAATAAATAAAAATTATCCAATTCTTGATTTCATAAATTATCATTATTATTACTATCTAATTCTTAATGTCACGAATTTATTATTATTATCTGTTCACCTGTAAGAAAAATAAAATACATATAATATTATAAAAAAAAATTATAAATATGTTCTTCACCTGTAAAAAAATAAAATAAAAGTCATAATAAATAAATGAATAATAAATAAAAATTACTTGATTCTTGATGTCAAATTATCATTATTATTATCTGTTCACCTGTGAGAAATAAAATAAAATAAAAATTACCTAATTCTTGATGTCAGTCATTAATTATTATTATTATTTGTTCACCTGTAAGAAAAATAAAGTAAATCGGGTGGTGTGCATTCGACGAAAATGATACAGAGTTTAATTTTAGTGGTAAAGTAGAAAATTTCACGTCGTCAACATGTGCGGAACTTATGGCAATCCTGACGGCAGTTTATGCTACCCCAAAGCGTTCGAGGTTATGTATTTTTACAGATAGCCAGGCAGCTATTGATGCTATAGCTAGTGCAGCTACCAACCCAAGAAAAGCACATAGGAAACTTAAAAATTGGACAATTGTCAAAGCTATAGAAGAAATAGCTAACGTTCAGAACTTAACACTCCGGCTGGAAAAAGTTAAAGCGCACTCGGGAGTTATCCACAATGAAACGGCAGATAAATTAGCAAGAGAAGGTTGTCTTAAACCTGTATGCTCTCCAGATTTGCAGTCTTTAACATCTGTCAATGCAGTGAGTTGTTGGAATACAGAAACAATTGAGGAGCCTTTAAGACATTTTACTAAAAAATTGGGTAAGGCCAAACACTCGATAAAATGGAGATTGCTCAATCGAAACATCTCTACAATTTCTGCTTTTAAAAGTAAACAGATTCAATGGGAGTCGTCATGGAGAACGACAATGCTTTCTTATATTGATCGCAATGTAACAGATAACAAGGAAACCCGGCAAAGAGCTTTTAATGTTAAATTATTTAATAATGAACTGCTCACACTAGAGAAGTTAAAGGACAGATTTCCAAAGATATATGAAAACGATTCTTGCATCTGGTGCAACCTAGAAAAAGAANCTGACGGCAGTTTATGCTACCCCAAAGCGTTCGAGGTTATGTATTTTTACAGATAGCCAGGCAGCTATTGATGCTATAGCTAGTGCAGCTACCAACCCAAGAAAAGCACATAGGAAACTTAAAAATTGGACAATTGTCAAAGCTATAGAAGAAATAGCTAACGTTCAGAACTTAACACTCCGGCTGGAAAAAGTTAAAGCGCACTCGGGAGTTATCCACAATGAAACGGCAGATAAATTAGCAAGAGAAGGTTGTCTTAAACCTGTATGCTCTCCAGATTTGCAGTCTTTAACATCTGTCAATGCAGTGAGTTGTTGGAATACAGAAACAATTGAGGAGCCTTTAAGACATTTTACTAAAAAATTGGGTAAGGCCAAACACTCGATAAAATGGAGATTGCTCAATCGAAACATCTCTACAATTTCTGCTTTTAAAAGTAAACAGATTCAATGGGAGTCGTCATGGAGAACGACAATGCTTTCTTATATTGATCGCAATGTAACAGATAACAAGGAAACCCGGCAAAGAGCTTTTAATGTTAAATTATTTAATAATGAACTGCTCACACTAGAGAAGTTAAAGGACAGATTTCCAAAGATATATGAAAACGATTCTTGCATCTGGTGCAACCTAGAAAAAGAAAATCAAGTACATGTGTTGACATGTCCAAAAAACTTAATTGATATACACTCATGCAGAAATAAACTTATTAATTTGTTAGTAAGCAAGACGACTACTGTAGCATGTGGGGATACGTGCAAAAATATGTGCAAAGCACTAGAAGCATTAAATGAACTTCATATCCCCCGAGATGTGAGCACGCGAGACGCGGACCATTTATCATTCATTGATGTTATGTTGGGATTGATCCCGATAACTGTATATGATATAGTTTTGCAAAAAGTTGTAACACATAAGTTGGCTGATCAAATAATAGACGACGTATTTGTTCAATTTAAACTCTTCTTACATACTCATATATGGAAAGATAGATGTACAGCAGTTAAAAAGTGGGAAACTGAGAATGGAATCAGTAATAATAAATGGAAAAAGAAGATCCGTAACGTGACACGTGATACAATAGTAACATCTCAGACCAATAATACAGATGACAATAGTGTACTCAATAACAATACACAAGGCGTAACAAATATTATAAATAAAAACAATCATAATTATAATAGAAGCAAAATTTCTTTTTTATTTTCATTAAATAGATTTATATATAATCATATTATCAAAGATAGTTGTAATTGGACTTGGTTGTATAAAATAGGTTGTTCGGCAGGGCCTTAACATGCTGAGGGCAATTGTTATTGTCAGGCGGTAGGTTGCAGGCATGTCCCTTCGGGTTAGTCTGAGTCTCATCTTTAACTAATAGTCATTAGAATAAGTTATGTATCTTATGTATAAGAAACTTTCTGTTTTTCTAATTAATAAAATTTGAGGCGAGGCCTCGCTGAAACAAAAAAAAAAAAAAAAAAAAAAAAAAAAAAAGAAAAATAAAGTAAATATCAATAAATAAAATTACTTAATTTTTGATGTCATGAATTATTATTGTTATTATTATCTNTATTATTTTTTTTAAAAAATATCATTATTATTTTTTTTAAACAATATCATTATTTTTATTTTAAAAAAATATCATTATTATAATTTTTATTTTTCTTGGGTTGGTCGGTGATCATTTATTTAATTCTTGAGTCTTGGTCGGTGACCAGTTTAATTTTTATAATAAAATCTTTATTTTCAAAAAAAAAAATGTTCTTGTAAACTAAGTAATATTATATTTTTATAATAATAAAATATTACAATTTGTACAAAGGAAAAATAAAATTTTTATTTTTTTTATAAAGATTTTATTTGCAATATATCTATTAAATAAAATTAATTACATGCATAATATGTCATTACACGTAAAAAGTCCAATTAAAATTTAAATAAATACATTTATCATGTTACAAAAAAATATTTAATTTTATTCATATATATCACAAACTTATTACTTTGTTAATATTTTTAATTGTAAAAGTTAGTATTGTTCTTGATGTTATTAATTATGTTTTCCACTTGTAAGAAAAATAAAGTAAATATCAATAAATAAAATTACTTAATTTTTGATGTCATGAATTATTATTGTTATTATTATCTTGTAAAATAAAATAAAATAAATGTAATATTATAATAAATAAATAAATAAATAAAAATTACCTGATTCTTAATTATTATTATTATTATTTGTTCTTCACCTGAAAAAAAAGTAAAATAAATATAATGTTGTAAAAAAAATTATATCAAAAAATAAATAAAAATTATCCAATTCTTAATAGCATAAATTATTATTATCTTATCTATTCTCCACCTGTAAGAAAAATAAAATAATAAATAAAAATTATCCAATTCTTAATATCATGAATTATTATTAAATAATAAATAAAAATTACCTGATTCTTAATGTCATGAATTATTATTATTTGTTCTCCATCTGTAAGAAAAATAAAATAGATGTAATATTATAAAAAAAATCATAATAAAAAATAAATAAAAATTATTCAATTTTTGGTTTCATAAATTACCATTATTATTACCATCTAATTCTTAATGTCACGAATTATTATTATTATTATCTGTTCACCTGTAAGAAAAATAAAATACATGTAATATTATAAAAAAAAATTATAATAAATAAACAAATAAAAATTATCCAATTTTATTATTATTATGTGTTCTCCACCTGTAAAAAAATAAAATAAATGTCATAATAATATTATTATTATCTGTTCTTCACCTGTGAGAAATAAAATAAAATAAAATTATCTAATTCTTAATGTCATGTCATTAATTATTATTATTATTTGTTCACCTGCAAGAAAAATAAAATAAATATAATAAATAAAAATTACCCAATCCTTGATGTCATAAATTATTATTATCTGTTCCTGTAAAAAAAATAAAATGAATGTAATATTAAAAAATTTCTATTATTATTATTATTATTATCTGTTTTTCACTGTAAAGAAAATATAATAAATGTAATATTATATAAAAAAAATCTTATCATGATAAATAAATAATTAACCCAATTATTGTTATTATTATCTATTCTTTATCTGTAAAAAAAAATAAGTGTAATATTGTAAAAAAGAATCTATCATAATAAATAAAATTATCCAATTCTTTGAATTAATAAATTTTTTAGATAATCTAGTTAATCTTGGGTGAAGAAGAATGATTATTGAATTGTGATAATGAATATGATAGATAATGGTGTGAATTATAGAGGATAAATTATTTCAGATGTTATTTCCAGGTGGAAATTAGAATCAAATAAAATGCCCTTACCATGTCCTAACTTAAATTCAATATTTAATATTACCTAAACTATTATCATTATCCATTGTATTTAATTTGTTGAATTATTATTGTATTGAGAGAAAGAGAAAGGTCATCAGATTGGAAGAATGGATTTTAAGGTTTCCTCAATTTCCTGCTTTCCTATTTTGAATAATAATAAATAATAATATCTTAAAATATTACCTTATCTATTTGTCTTTTGTTCCTTTTTCGATAATCAAATTGATTAATGTATTTCATTCAACTGAAATTTCAATAAATTTTAAAGTGACGATAAACTTTGAATTTATTTCAAAATTTTGCAATTGATTTTTAGTTTCATTGTCTCTTATCATTTCTTTGGCATCCTTAATTCTATTAATCTCAGTTTCATTTCCTTTCATCATCTCATCTTTCTGCTAGTGTAAAGTTTAATATGTGTCTAAAAAAATAACAATGTAAATTAAATAAATTATTAATTGAGTCAATACTATTTATATAATAATACAGTCAACCCTCGATACAACGAAGTAACCGTCCAGCACCCTAGCTTCGTTATATCAAGATAATGAAGAATCCAGCAATTTTGATGGTTGATTCATTGTAGCGAGGGTATTTTTATTATACCCGGACCAAAAATTCATTATATTGAGACTTCGTTGTATCGAGGGTTGACTGTAAATATAAAGTAAATAATTAATAAAAAAAACTTGATGAATTTGCTTACCCCATTTAATAATTATAATTTCTGTAACTTGTATAGGATATTTATTCATTTGATATCTTTTGCTCTCTTTATTATTTAAATATTAAATAATTTAATAAATATAATTTAAAATAAATAAAATATTGAATATATAATTAATAATAATAAATAAAATATACCAATATACTTTTTATTTTCTTTGGTCCTAATCTAATCTTTCCTTTCATATTATTTGAACATTTTCGAATTCTTGATTTCTCAACATCACAAGTTTTAAATCTTCGTTTTTCCTAATAATAAATTTTTTATTTATATTATTTTCTCGAATTAATTTATTTTGTGATAATTTACATTGTAATGATGAACTTGTGATTTTATAGTATTTGTATATTTGACTTTCTAATTGATTCTAATAATAAATAATAAATTTAATGAATTAAATATAAATACATGAACACCCGATCCATTCATTTATAAATAATAATAATAACAAAACAGTAATAGCATATGGGCCAATTTTCGGGATAAAATTTTATATATTATACTATATCATAATATAATATATAAAATTTCATTTCGAAAATTGGCCCATATGATATTAATATAACTAGTTGATAACTATATTTGTTCAGTAATATTACATAATCTTGTTAATTCACCAGTGTTGACCGTGACTACTTTCGTGACCTAAAGTCAGGGTTACAAGTCAACTACTAACAGGGATTATATCTTATATAAATGGACTAATATAAGTAATATGTTAAAGTTGCGATGGTTTTATTACAAAGGATTTATTAATGCGATTATATATGTCGAAAGAGGCAAAGGGTGAGTTTTTATAAGAATTTATTCACAAAGAATAAGAACAGTAATTCACACAGAATTATCAAATCAAACTGTCACAGAGACTTTATTATAAATTTACTATAACTATAGATTATTATACAATTACTACCTAATTGTATATTAAATCTACTAATTCAAGACTTAACTCTCTTGAACTCTGAACTCTATCTGTCCATCAGGTTGAGGGAAAACTCAGCCTTTATATATATTTCAGATTATGTCTATGTTTATGTCCGTGTTCTTGTCTAGATGTATGCTAAATACTATGTCTAGATCTAATTCTGTAACTATGTCTCTTATTATGTCGAAGATTGTGTTTGTAATTATGTCTGTACTCTTGTCTAATATTTTGTCTGTACTACAGATCTACTTTAAAATTACAAATCTATTTAAGAACTATTTTTAGTAATGAACTATAATTCGTATTATATGACAGAATTGATTAACAATAATAATAGCTATAAAGTATAATAATAATAGAAATAATACATATAAGAAATAAATAATATAAAAATTATGTTAACACCAGTTAACTATTTCTATCGTCTTTCTTCTTTCTCCGGTTTCTTTTATAAATCGATTTATATGTATACCTACTTGATTGATTAATTGATTTTATTGTAGGTAATTGACTAATTTAATTGATTAAAATAGAATAATAAAAAATTTATCATATTTATTTTATATAATATTATATCAATAATTCCAGATCAATATTAATAGAAAGCACTTACCATCTTGTTCTTTTATAATTCTATGAATTTCTCATTTTTAAAATCATTTCAGCTACATCTCAGAATTTTTTATAAATTAAAGCATTATCTTGCCAAAGTTTATGTTCTTTCAGTTTTTAATTGGGTTGATTCTTGTTTATTAATGATGACAAAGAATTTTCGTTGAATGCTGAAAATAATTTAATTTTGAGCTTTTTAAATATGATATAAAAATTGAAGGCATGTTTTTAGATTTGAGATTTAATAATTTAATACAACAAAGATAATAATTTTTTTTTTTTTTTTTTAACCAACGGAGTCTCGCTTCAATACGTTTATTAATAATTTGCAAAGCTGTTGCAATAACGAGCTTTTTAAAAGTAAACTTTTAGAACAAAAAAATTACATATAGAAGCTTGCTAAAACTAAAAACAAATTCTAGTCTACGGCACGGCTCATCGTTGCCAGTTGGTACTGGTAACTGATTTACCAAGACCCGTCCCCGTCCTCTCATGACCAATCTGAGCATGAGATTGCCGGGATCGCGCCCGAACGGCACTCTCAGTTAAATTTTAAAAGTTTTAAATCTCCTGTTGACCGAATTAGAACACATATAAAGAAGGTCTGCCTAGCTAAAATGAATATAAACCCAAAAATAATGAAAACCTTAACACCCTAAAATTATGAAATAAAACCTATAACAAATAAAGAAAAATAAAATTTCCCAGTTCTCCCAAAGAAATCGTTGAGCTCATTCTCAAGATCGTATTCTCCTTCGTCGGCGAAAATCGAACGGGTCCAACGTCTGCTGTTTATTTTTAATGATACACTCATTGCAAACAGTGACCAGGCACGTACCCAAAAATCTCCTTACTTGCCGGTTTTCGTTGAGCTCATCACGTGATTATGATTCCCCAAAATAAAATAAAATAAAACCCAAAATAAAGAAAAATATAATTTTTCAATTCTCCCATAAAGATATTGTTAAGCTCGTTCTCAAAAATTATGTTCTCCTTCGTTGGCGAAAATCGAACGGGTCTAACGTCTGCTGTTTATCTTTAATGATACACTCATTGCAGAAAGTGACCAGGCACGTACCCAAATTCTCCTTGCTTGCCGATTTAATAGTCGAGCTTATCACTAGATTATCTGATCTACCTTTATTGAAAATTGACCCCGTGATGTTGTTTATTTCGTCTCGTGATTGATGAAAACGGATAATTATGATGTTGTCTATTTCGCCTTGTGATTGATGAAAAAGGATAATCATGATATGTTTTGTAACACCTGACTTTGTTTATCTGATCACATGATAAAATTCAGGGTCTAGCTGATTTTTGTATATTCCCCAAAAAATAATAAAATTCCCGTCAGCGAAAATAAAGGAAAGTGAACGGAATATATGGAAATATATTCATAAAATTTTTGTTAAACGCCGTGTTATTGTTATTATTCAGGCTTCCGACCGTTCGTTACTAAAACTCCCCTTCACCTATTTGGCTGCAAGAGCTAGGCTACCCAAGGACTAGTTCGTTTACGTCTTCTTGCCCGAAAAGTTCTGTCCCTATTTAAGAAGACTTCAACTTAAATATTTAATAGTATTTCAGGTTTTGTCTACCCAGTCTCATCCGGCAGAGCCTCTTGCCTCAAACTAGATAGTATTAAATATCTAAGCCTTAGTCTTCTTAGGAGTTTACACCTGCGCAGTTGTTTTCTTGTTCCTCAAAAATTTTGGTTTTACTGATCAGCGGAAAGAGTTATCTGGCCTTTATCGACAACAAAGATAATAATGATACTATTAATAATTTAATATATCATTATTATCGTGTAACTTACATTCACATACTATTAATTGTTATTTGTTCAATTGAGAAGTATGATTTACTGTTGAAATTTTTGATGATGGCGTTGTTTTGAAACTGGTTTTATTTTTCTTTGAAGCTGTGATAATTATTATTATCTATTTCTCCACCTGTAAGAAAAAAATAAAATAAATGTAATGTTATAAAAAAGATTAGATCTACCATTATAAATAAATAATAATTGAATTAATTAACTTTTTAGATGATCTAGTTAATCTTAATATTTTATTAGTAGTAGAATCAATGGTTGTTGCATTGTGATGAAAATCATTGAAATAAAATAAAATACTTAATATGTCATTCGCGTTTTCTTAATTTCTTGTTTTATATTCTATTTTGAGTAATAATAAATAATAATAATAAAACAAAACAAATAATAAATAATACATGATAAAATATAAATAAAATAATATCTTAAAAATTTTTTTTTGTTTTACTTTCAATAATCGAATTGATTAATCCAAGAATTCAATGAATTTTTTTAAGTGATGTATTCCATTTGATTATTAAAATATTCAATTGATTTTCAGCCTTATTGTTTGGTGTCTTTAATTTTATTCGCTCATTTGGAAAGATAGTATTTAATTATTATTCACAATTCTTAATTTTTAATAAATAAAATAAAATAAAATTAAATAAAATAAAAAATAAAATAAAATCTTAGATTATTATCTAAATCTACCTTTATTTTTTCCTCTCTTTCAATAATTAGTGAAATTGATTTTTAGTTTCATCATTTTTTTAATGTCTTTAATCTTATTCATTTCAGTTACATTTTTTTTTATCATTTCATCTTCCTGTTATTGCCATTGTTGTTTTCATTGCTATTATTTCTCATTATAGTTATTGTTATTATCAATGGCTTTTAAATCAAATCTCATAATTTTAGTAATATTATTAAATCTTATTAATCACTAATATATAATTATTAACATGTGTCTAAAAATAACAATGTAAATTAATAAATATAACAAGTAGTAATTATAAGTTATTACATCTCCACCATCATTATTATATAATCCATGATAATACCTATATAATAACAAGTGATTATTAATAACGGTGATGATAAATTATTGTTAAAACAGTCAAGAAAACATTATTATTATTACTACCATCATATAATTATTGTCATGATTGATATATTATTATTAGTGGTGTTGACAATTTTGGTTGTTGTTGTCATTGGAATTATTGATGATGATGAAACTTCATCATCTTTATTATTAATCATAAAATTGATTGATAAATATCAATCTAATGTTGGTGTTTTCAGTTCAGTATTGTGTAAAAAATAAAATAATTATTAATAACAATAATAATAATAATAAAAATTATCCAAATCCTTAAAATTAATAATTTTTTTAGATCAGGATTATTATTAATAACACTGTTAATTTTAGTTCATGGTAATGAACAAATTAGGTATTAACATAAATTCTGAAAAATAAAGAAATAAATTATTTTATATTTTTAATTTAAATTGTTGAATTAATTGAAATAATAATAAAATATTTACCTATAATTAATATTATATCATCTAAATTATCATTATTTTCTTTATATTATTATTGGTTAAATTATTATTGTATAAAAAAAGGATTGAATTGATTGAATTGGAAAGATGGTATTTTAAATATATTTCACAGTTTTCTTATTTTATTTGAATAATAATAAAGAATAATTATAAATAATAAACTATAAATGAAATAAAATAATTAATAAATAATAAATAATAAACTATAAATAAAATATCTTATTACCGAAATCCATTTTCATTTTTTACTATTTTTTCGATTCGATAATCGGATTGGTTAGTTTGAGATTTCAATGAATTTCTAATTGATGATAAACTTAATTTGTTCTATTTGATTAATTTTCTTTAACCCAATCTAATTATATCATTCAACATTTTTCCAATTTTTGATTTCTCAATATTACACATTTTTTACCTTCATTTTTTCTATTAGCAAATTTTTATTTGCACTATTTCTTGAGTTGATTTATTCTGTAACAATGAACCTGGATTTAGTATATTTAATTCTAATAATAAATATTAAATTAAAAATCGATAAATTAAATATAAACACACGATTAAATAACAATGACAAATGATAGTATGATAATAATAAATTATATAAATAAATAAGATATTATCACTGTTGTTAGCTGTAGTAGTTTATTATTTTATTATATATTATTATATTTTATTATTTAATACTTATTATTATTTAGTTATTATTACTATGTATTAACTATTATTATATTATTTCTATATTTATAAAAATTAATGTAAATCACTTAGAAATTAGTACAACAAAATATGTATTACGACTGTAGATCAATAGCGTAATAGACAGCATAATAGATAGCGTAATTAATAGCGTATACATTAGCGTAGTCAATAGTGTATAGCACAGCATAGTGAATAGCGTAGAGTACAGTGTAATCAATAGTGTAATCTATTATGTATATAAAGGATTGAATTTCTCTTCTCTCAATCCTCAGTTAGTCAGTTAATCAATCAATTCTGAAAACTTGAATAACTCAAATAATAAAAATACTCTGTGATTTATTATTAAATAATATATTTCTTATTAAATTATTATTTAGTTCTCCTTTAATAATACTTTGCTGTGTGATCTTAGTATTATTCTTAATTATAAACTATTATTTTGCTTTGTGATCTGAATAATTAGTTTATAGTTTCTTAGTGAAATTCTTTTAAATATCCTGTTTAGTGATCTCGGTATTTGTTTTAATAATTAGATAACTTGCTGTGTGAACTCGTTATCTGGTATAAATTTAGCCTTGCTTAGTGTTCTGGGCTTGAATTCTTAGCGAATTATTGTTAAACTTAGTGTTTACCCTTATAAAATCTCACCCCTGCCTCTTTTGCCTTAATTCCGCAATACCTTAATTCCTTCCCAATCATACTTTAATAATAGTATAAACCTTTCAGCTTTAGTAAATTAAGTATAATGCTGTGTGTCTTATACAAATTAATCACTGCTAATAGTTGTCTGTTTCCGTCCTTTATTTGGAAGGTAAATCACGGTCAACAATTTGGTAGTGACTGTGAGATACGATATTTTAATAGTTTAGAATTTGTAATTTAATATTTTTATTAATTAATAGTTATAGTTATTTGTTATAATTTTATATTTTATTTTTATAGTGTAGTTTATTCCTTATATATTCATATGATATCCTTATCCCAAATCGAAGAATTAAACAGAACGATCACTGAAATTGCTGCATTATATCAACAAAAAATAAGATCAAACTCCAGACAATCAAGACCCAGTTTGGAAATTAAGCGATCTTGAAAAACTCCGAAGAATTTACGAACAACTAAAACTACTATTCCAAATTAGAGATAATTGTGTTAAAATTATCCAAGACTTTGAACAATTACAAAATAGTTTCAATACATTAAATTAATCAAAGTGAACCAGCGAAATCGTATAAACTGAAAATCTCAACATCAAAGAAGTTATTCGCAACCAGAAATTCAAAGACCTACTTCACCAAGAATTAGACCATGTGTATATCAACAAACATCAAATAGACCTTTATTAAACCTATCTTTACCACAATATACAACTCCATTAACAATAAAAAGTGGGTGGAAATCTTTTGCCAGTAGAATCTGTATCATCAAGAACCAGAAGCCCTCCAACTCCTACCTTTTTTAATAGACCAGAGGAGTGATCTCCAAGTCCCTTTGAAAATTTACGACAGTTCCAAAGAGACTATTTAACAGGAATTGACCCTCATAGTTCCGACGAAGAAACTACTTATACTTATCAACCTATAGCTGGAAGTTCTGGATCAAATTCAAATCAGAATTTAATTGATTTTAGTGACCAAATAATTGTTAATTATTCACAACACAATAGTCAAGAAGAACAACAAGAAGGACAAGAGGAGGAACAAGATAATCAAAATAATAATCCACTCCTCCAATATTACAATCCAAATATCAATAATAATACTCAAGAACCAGAAGAAGATAATCCAGCAAGCGGATCATCAAGTGAACATTCAAGTAATAACTCTGATACTCAAAAAGAATCTGAAGAAGAAATGGTATTCGTAGTGAAACCTCCCAAGTTCTCTGGAGTACATAATGAAGATCGTAAAGAATGGCTTGAAGATTTTGTAATGGCATGTCATGCAAATAATTGAAATGATGACAGAACAAAAAAAGCATTTGGAGCTTATTTAAGGAAAGGAGCTCGCGAATGGTACCTAGAATGGTCCGGAGCAAATGATGGAGCTGATTGGCCTACTACCCAAGAAGCTTTCACTGCTAAATATTGTACTGATGACTTTAAAGAACAATAGTTAGATGAATTACGAGGACTAAAACAACGAAAAGAAGAATCAGTTGAAGAATACTACTATCAAGTAAAGAAAATGGCCAGACGAGTAGGAATTAATGCTAATGCTACCCTTCCTCATTTTGTCCGAGGATTGTTACCAGATATTAAAGCCATTGTAAAAACACATGCTCCAGCAAATTTGGCAACAGCATTAACAAAAGTCAAATTATTTGAACAAGGAAAAGGAACTTCCAAACGATACAAGAAAACAAAAAAATATGAAAGTTCCAGTGAGGACTCTGGTAATGAATCCTCTGAAGATGAAAAACCTCGATTCAAAAAGAAGGAACAAAAGAAAAAGAAACCTCTAGTGATGAAGAAATGGATGAACTAACAAAATGCTTTAATAAGTTGTAGATTAATTTAATGCAACAAGTTGAGAGAATAGCTAAACAAGCTGGACGACGTGAAAGAACAAATGAACCTTACAAACCTTTCTCTAGGAATAATAATAATAACAATAATAATATCAATAATCAAAACTATCATAATAATTATACTCCCAATTACAACCCTAATTATAATCCAAATTATAACAATAGTTATAATAGTAATTTCCTTAGAAGATGTTACAAGTGTAATGAAATAGGATATTTTGCAAGAGAATGTTTATCCGAGAAAAAGCAGTTTCAAAATAATAATAGTAAAAATGTAAGCTATGTTGAATATAATAGTGAAAACAAATACAAAATTTACGAAGCAATCTGCAATAAACCAAATACCAGAAGTAATCCAGTCAGAAAACCTGGAAGACCTCCCAAAACTCCAGTAATTCCAAAAGTGAAAACCACTATTCCTAAAGTACAAGAACCTGAAATTCTAGTTGATTTTGAAGAAGATCCCTTTGAAGAAACAACACCTGATATTGAAATGAGAGAACGCACCGCTAAAACAACAACCAAACCAAAAGTACAACATGCAAAAAGACAACCTTCTATAATTGACAAATATCCCCGATATGACATTTCTGAAGATATCTTAAACAGTCAAGCCAATGTTAAACTTGGACAAATGTTATAGTACAATGACCAAAAAAGAAATTTAACAAAAATCCTTAGAAGGGAACCTGCCGCTACTAAATTTATGGCAACCAGTAATGAAAAAAGAACTACTGCCGCCAAATGTTATGTACAAATTAAAAACAATCCAATTGCTGCAGTTCTTGACTCAGATGCTGCAATTAGTATTATTACCGATAAATTAAGAAAATTCTTGGGATTAAAAATTAACAAACCCTCTAATATTTCAATAATAACTGCAAATGGCAGAAGACAACGAGCGTTAGGAGAAATAAATTCTGTAGGAATTGCTATTAGTTCCTTATTAGTGCCAATGAAATTAAGAGTTATTGACTCAACAGAGAAGAATTTATTGTTGGGAACAGATTTCTTTGAGAAAACTCAGGCACAATGGAATTTCTTAAACTGTGTTATTAAATTAAAATATAATGACCAAGAAGTGGATGTTGAAACTTCCCACTCCGATTATTTGGAACTCCCAGAATTATACGAAGAAAATGAAGAAATAAACGAAGAACTTCAAGATGAATTGGAGTATGAATCAGAAGACCTGGAAGAAATTGAATCCTATTACTCTGAACAAACTAATATTGATGAAAATATATGTCCTCAGCATGACACTAAAAGGCCAGAACAGATAATTAATATTGAAACTTTCCCAGAAGAAAATCCTGCAGTATACTTAACCGAATGTGTTGATAAACAAACTGATAAGCCAGAATTTCAACAGGGAATACTAGACGAAACCCAACAAATAACCGCCGATAAACTTTTTGTAAACCACCGAGATGTATTTGCTAAAAATATATCTGAAGAGGGTCAAACCATTGAATTGACACAGACTCACATTGTAGAACATGAAATAAAAACTAGTGATACACAGCCGATTAAACAAAGACCATATCAAATTGCACCCAGTGAATCTGAATTTGTTAAAAAAGAAATAGAAGCATACTAGATAAAGGAATTATCCGAGAATCGACAAGTCCTTGGGCCTCTCCCGTAGTAATTGTACTGAAGAAAAATAACAAAAAGAGAATTTGTATTGATTTCCGAAAAGTAAATAAAGCCACTGAAAAAGATATATATCCTCTACCAATTATTAACGATATCTTAGAACAATTTAAAGGTGCCTAATGGTTCTCCACTCTCGACTTGGCCTCTGAATATTGGCAAGTTGCAGTAAAAGAGGATGACAAAAAGAAGACTGCATTTACTATCAAATTTGGCTTATATGAATTTAATGTAATGCCATTTGGATTATGTAATGCACCCGCCACTTTTCAATGCTTAATGGACAAAGTTCTGTCACCATTCATTAGCAAATTCTTGGTAGTATATTTAGATGATGTGACAATTTATTCCAAGACCTTTGATGAACATGTCACATACTTAAAAACAGTTTTTAAAACCTTAAGAGAAACTAAATTAAAATTAAACAAGAAGAAATGTCATTTCTTCCTACTCTCAATAAAATTCCTAGGGCATGAAATCACCCGAAACGGAATCCTACCCGATGAAGATAAAATTATTAAAGTAAAAAACTTCTCCACTCCACATAATTTGAGAACACTCAGAGGATTTCTAGGCCTCGCATCATACTATCGAAAATTCATTAATCAATTTTCCAACATTGCAAAACCCTTAATTAAATGATTACAAAAGGATGAAACTTTTAATTAGATTGCAAATCAACAAAAGGCCTTTGAAAAATTAAAGAAATATTTAATTTCTGTGCCAATCCTACAATACCCAAACTTTGACAAACCATTTATATTACATACTGATGTATTAACCTCTGGGCTGGGAGCTGTACTAGCACAAAAGGATGAAGAAAACAAACGTGAACATGCAATTGCTTACGCAAATAGGAGCCTGAATAAAGCTGAACAAAACTATTCCGTCACTGATTTAGAATGTTTAGCAGTAGTATGGGCTGTGGAATATTTCCGACATTATTTTGGAACCGACCATTTCGTTATTGTAACCGATCATGCTGCATTAAAATGGTTACAAACTTCTGAACTTAAAGGACGAAGAGCAAGATGGATTTTAAGACTAGAACCTTATAATTATACCATTATTCATAAAGCCGGACGCAAACACAACAATGCTGATACCCTTTCTCACCTTCCCAATCCAATTAAAATAGTATTTAATTAATTATACACAAATATACAATAATAACAAGTAAATCCGACTATAAAATTTAATTCAGTTCAGGTTGTCGGTGTCCTGACAAAACAATTATACAAAAATGAATTTAACTGAATATGAATATCAACAACTCAAACAGTATTTAACTAATCAAATTTTACCACAANTACATACTGATGTATTAACCTCTGGGCTGGGAGCTGTACTAGCACAAAAGGATGAAGAAAACAAACGTGAACATGCAATTGCTTACGCAAATAGGAGCCTGAATAAAGCTGAACAAAACTATTCCGTCACTGATTTAGAATGTTTAGCAGTAGTATGGGCTGTGGAATATTTCCGACATTATTTTGGAACCGACCATTTCGTTATTGTAACCGATCATGCTGCATTAAAATGGTTACAAACTTCTGAACTTAAAGGACGAAGAGCAAGATGGATTTTAAGACTAGAACCTTATAATTATACCATTATTCATAAAGCCGGACGCAAACACAACAATGCTGATACCCTTTCTCACCTTCCCAATCCAATTAAAATAGTATTTAATTAATTATACACAAATATACAATAATAACAAGTAAATCCGACTATAAAATTTAATTCAGTTCAGGTTGTCGGTGTCCTGACAAAACAATTATACAAAAATGAATTTAACTGAATATGAATATCAACAACTCAAACAGTATTTAACTAATCAAATTTTACCACAAAATCATAAAATAGCAAATCGTATTAAATCAAAAAGCAAATTTTTCAAATTACAAGATAATTTATTATTTAAAATTGATAGAAGAAAAAGAACTCGAGGACAGTTACTTCAAGTACTACAAAAACATGAAATAGAACCAGTGCTATTCATGTTACATAACCACCCTTTAGGAGCTCATTTAGGAGTAGATATCGTTTTTAATAAAGTTCGCAACTTATATTTTTTGCCACAAATGTACGACGATATCAAAGATTATATTAGATCATGTGACAGTTGTCAATGATGAGGACGAAAGCGAAATATTGAACCCCTACAACCAATACCTGTAGGTGAACCCTTCTCAAAAATAGGGATAGATATTGTTGGACCTCTACTACTAACAAAAAGTAAAAATAAATACATAGTAGTTGCTGTTGATTATTTAACTAAATAGCCTGAAGCCAAAGCCATTCCATAAGCAACTGCGCAACAAGTAGCTGATTTTATATATGAAGATATTATTTGCAGACATGGATGCCCTCATATTCTATTATCTGATAGAGGAAGTATACCTGCCACCCAAATTCAAAATCCAAATGCTGAAATCCCAAATCCCAAATCCCAAATTATAATTAGTATCTTTTGCCAAAATCCCAAATCCCAAATTATAATTAGTATCTTTTGCCAAAATCCCAAATCCCAAATCCCAAATACTAGTAATTTGTGCATTTTGGCGTCCCAAATCCCAAATTATTTGGGATTTGGGCAACACGTATAAGAGGAAGTCATTTTAAAAACCAACATATTGATGAATTATTAGAAAAATATAATATCAAACACATATATTCTACACCATATCACCCTGCAACCAATGAATTGGTTGAGCGCTTTAATCGTACCTTATGTGAATTATTAGCTAAAACAACAGTAAATAATGATGAATGGGATAAAAACATACCCTCTGTATACGTGTTGCCCAAATCCCAAATCCCAAATTATAATTAGTATCTTTTGCCAAAATCCCAAATCCCAAATCCCAAATACTAGTAATTTGTGCATTTTGGCGTCCCAAATCCCAAATTATTTGGGATTTGGGCAACACGTATAAGAGGAAGTCATTTTAAAAACCAACATATTGATGAATTATTAGAAAAATATAATATCAAACACATATATTCTACACCATATCACCCTGCAACCAATGAATTGGTTGAGCGCTTTAATCGTACCTTATGTGAATTATTAGCTAAAACAACAGTAAATAATGATGAATGGGATAAAAACATACCCTCTGTATACGTGTTGCCCAAATCCCAAATAATTTGGGATTTGGAACGCCAAAATGCACAAATTACTAGTATTTGGGATTTGGAATTTGGGATTTCGGCAAAAGATACTAATTATAATTTGGGATTTGGGATTGGGATTTTGGCATTTGGGATTTTGGCATTTGGATTTTGAATTTGGGCGGCAGGTATAACCCTCTGTATTGTTTGCATATAGAACTGCTCAACAGGCAACAACAAAAATTGAACCTTTTTATTTGGTTTATGGCCGAACTGCAAATTACCCATTCAAAAGAGGATTAGAAGTTATTGAAACTAATCTATTAACTCGACTCTTCATATTAGTTGATGAATTACCTGTTGTTAGAGGACAAACTCAAAATAGAATTAAAAAACAACAATTAAAACAGAAAGAATATCATGATCGACAGGTTGTCACACCTATTGTCTATGAAATAGGGGATAAAGTTTTGTTATACGAAGCTGCCAAACAAACCAGTCACACTGGAAAATTAGACCCAAAATGGAAAGGAACATACTATATTCATGACCTTTTATATCCAGGAGTTTATAAATTAAGAACAATAGATGGGAAAGTATTACGAGCACCATTAAATGGATCGCTACTTAAAAAGTACTATGAAAAAACCAGTTGGATACCACAAATTATTATTACATAAACCCTGTTAAAGTTAGACAAAAAATTACTGGCGTAACTTTATTATAATATAAAAATAATTCCTATTCTGAGAAAAATTCCCTATAAATAATTCCCATGGAGAGAAATAATTAGATAGATACAAACAAGATTTATTGACTGTTGGAAGCTATACAGTTCAACAAATATCCCGTCCTTATAATCTTATTGATACTTGGGAAACCTCCATGAATAATGTTTATACCAAATTCAAGAAAAAAGCAAAACAACGTCATAGAATTATGACAATGGTATATGCATTTTATGTAGAAGAATTAATTCATCTCTCTGTCACTCCGAGAGATAAATGGTTGGAATTTGTTGAAATAAAGAACATCCAACGAGAATATCATTTTTATAAAAGAATTATTAGGGTTTATAATTTTTTTAAGTCAGATGTGGAACAGATTTATAGAACTTCACATTTATCTTATTAAATACTTTTGAATATGAAATCGAAGGACTATAGAGAATTGGTTGAATATTATCATACTATAGATGATCTTACTTTTTAATAATTATAAGTGGAACTTTATAATTAAGTTGGGGAGAATTGTTAGCTGTAATAGTTTATTATTTTATTATATATTATTATATTTTATTATTTAATACTTATTATTATTTAGTTATTATTACTATGTATTAACTATTATTATATTATTTCTATATTTATAAAAATTAATGTAAATCACTTAAAAATTAGTACAACAAAATATGTATTACGACTGTAGATCAATAGCGTAATAGACAGCATAATAGATAGTGTAATTAATAGCGTATATATTAGCGTAGTCAATAGTGTATAGCACAGCGTAGTGAATAGCGTAGAGTATAGTGTAATCAATAGCGTAATCTATTATGTATATAAAGGATTGAATTTCTCTTCTCTTAATCCTCAGTTAGTCAGTTAATCAATCAATTCTGAAAACTTGAATAACTCAAATAATAAAAATACTCTGTGATTTATTATTAAATAATATATTTCTTATTAAATTATTATTTAGTTCTCCTTTAATAATACTTTGCTGTGTGATCTTAGTATTATTCTTAATTATAAACTATTATTTTGCTTTGTGATCTGAATAATTAGTTTATAGTTTCTTAGTGAAATTCTTTTAAATATCCTGCTTAGTGATCTCGGTATTTGTTTTAATAATTAGATAACTTGCTGTGTGAACTCGTTATCTGGTATAAATTTAGTCTTGCTTAGTGTTCTGGACTTGAATTCTTAGCGAATTATTGTTAAACTTAGTGTTTACCCTCACGCCTGCCTCTTTCGCCTTAATTCCGCAATACTTTAATTCCTTCCCAATCATACTTTAATAATAGTATAAACCCTTCAGCTTTAGTAAATTAAGTATAGTGCCGTGTGTCTTATACAAATTAATCACTGCTAATAGTTGTCTGTTTCCGTCCTTTATTTGGAAGGTAAATCACGGTCAACACTGTATTAAAAAATATTAAAGATATAAATTTATTTTACTAACCTTTCGAGTTCCAAAATTATTTAATTTTAAAAATAAAAAATACATAATTATGGCTTTAATCAAATTTGTGGTATATTCTTGTATGAAATATTCTTATTTAAATCCAATATATTTGAATATGTTTAAATTATTTCTCTTTCTAATAATAGATTCATCTAATATATTTATTTAGGTTGGTGAATTTGTGGTTATGGGTTTGAACATACTATTTTTGAAATAAATTCATGATAGTTTATTTATTAAATTAAATAAATTATTTAAATTAAATTACTAATAGTAATGATTTTATTATATAAAAAATTAATTACACAATAATTATTTGATATCTTTTTCCTTTCTTTTAATAATAATCCAAGTATGAAATACCACCAGATATAATATAGAATTTATATAGACATTTTTTCAAAAAAAAAAAGTAACAGTTTAAAATAAATTAATATATAAATTATATAAATTAAATATATATATAATTAATTACTCACATGATTTTTGTCATACTACATGTTGCATATTAATTAATTTTATAAAAAATATATATTTGCTCCAAACTTACAATGGTTCCCTAATTATATTTCTGTTATTTTCTAACTAATTTACAGATATATAATTAATAAAAATAAATCTTTGAACCTTTAGTACATAAAATATCAAAAAAAAATTATCAGATCAGATTTTTTTGTTTAGCATAGCGTGAGAAATTTGAATAAATTAAATATTATACTTATATTATAATATTAATTATTATGTACTTCCTAATTTGGTGTAAGACAATATACTTTTTGTGTTTTTGTGTTGATAATACGTGTCATGCGACATAAAAATTATAAATATGCATACATTTCTGATTTTTTCCCACATTTACCTGCATACATAAATTTAAATAAATTTAATAAATTTAAAAAACACGTTATGTCTTTAGATAATAATCAGCTTATAACTAAAATTCTCTCTGCTATTAATACAAATACTATTACACCTTCAAATAATATGATTAATTATAATCTAGATAAAGTATTGTATTCATTATTTTTTTTTAAAATATTTTTTTTATAAATATTTTATCGTTATCTTTTTTTTTTAACTTTATTTTAGGATATTGAATTACCAATCAAAAATATAAAAGGAAATAATCTACAAAAAGTATGTGGTTTAGCAAAGCAAAAAAGAAGATGAGACTGCTACCCGGTAATTTTTATATAAAATTTACATGATTTTATATAATTTTATATAATTAACATGATTTATTATTAATATAGCAATCTATGAGAGACTGTTGTAATGAATACACAGATTTTACAAAACCTTTTAATAATCAGAAAACTATATCAATTAACATTATTAAAAAAATAAATTAATATCTTATTTTACTTTTTTTATTTTAATTATTTATTATACAATAGTTTACATTTAATTCATATTTTATTGCATATTATTTAGTTTAAAAAAAATAATTTTGACTTTCTTCCCTCTTGTGGAGACTGTATTTTAAGAAAAATGATACTATTATATATCCAGCGTTCAAATACATCAGGAATTAAATATAAACGTTCTAGTGCGTCCAAAATACACCGATCTATAGCGTCCTACGAACACCACCTACGTTCATATAGCGTATTAAATATGCCGTTCTAGTGCGTTCTCCGAACGCTTCATATATATAGCGTACTAGAACGCACCGTTCTAGTGCGTTCTCCGAATGTTTCGTATATATAGCGTACTAGAACGTACCGTTCTAGTGCGTTCTCCGAACGTTTCGTATATATAGCGTACTAGAACGCACCATTCTAGTGCGTTCTCCGGACATTTCATATATATAGCGTCCTAGAACGCCTCTATATAATTCCGGATGTAAGTAATATTAATATTATTTATTAATTATTTAGTATATTTTATTTAACTATTAATATTAATGATATATATTTTAGNACATTTAATTCATATTTTATTGCATATTATTTAGTTTAAAAAAAATAATTTTGACTTTCTTCCCTCTTGTGGAGACTGTATTTTAAGAAAAATGATACTATTATATATCCAGCGTTCAAATACATCAGGAATTAAATATAAACGTTCTAGTGCGTCCAAAATACACCGATCTATAGCGTCCTACGAACACCACCTACGTTCATATAGCGTATTAAATATGCCGTTCTAGTGCGTTCTCCGAACGCTTCATATATATAGCGTACTAGAACGCACCGTTCTAGTGCGTTCTCCGAATGTTTCGTATATATAGCGTACTAGAACGTACCGTTCTAGTGCGTTCTCCGAACGTTTCGTATATATAGCGTACTAGAACGCACCATTCTAGTGCGTTCTCCGGACATTTCATATATATAGCGTCCTAGAACGCCTCTATATAATTCCGGATGTAAGTAATATTAATATTATTTATTAATTATTTAGTATATTTTATTTAACTATTAATATTAATGATATATATTTTAGAATATTATTTAAATAAGAAAGAAAACAAAAAAAAATAATATTATCAGTGACATTATTATTGAAAATAATAATAATATTAGAAATACTGTTACTGAAAATAATATTAATGATATTGTTATTGAAAATAATAACAATATTAAAGATATTATTACTGAAAATAATAATGACAATAATGATATAAATAATATTACTAGTACAATTATTTCTATTAGTAAGTATAAAATTATTATTATTTTAATTATTTAAATTTAAATTAAATAATAATTAATTTTATTTTGAATTATAGATAATAAAAGAAAAAATAACTCTTTTCCTTCAAGAAAATCAAATCGTTTACTGAAGAAATAAAAAAATTACAAAATTTTTTTATCTTTAATTGATGAAAATTAAAAAATATACATATATAATTTTTTAAAATTTAGATTTTTACTTTAAATTCAAATTTTATTTTCAATAATTTTTGAATTTGATTTTATATCAATAAATAAATATATTTGATTAAATAAAAATATTTTAATTATTATATGTATGTCTTATAAGAAATAAAACAAATATTTTAAAAATTTTGAACGTCAATAATTTTAAAATATACTTTTATATAATTGAGTATCATTGGTTAATTTTTGCAGATCTATTTTTTTTTTGATGATATATATATGATTTTGTTTTTTTTAATTGCATATTTATTTAAACTTTATGTTTACTCATCATATAATCTTGAGTTTTATTTTCTTTAAAGTTTTTTTTAACTTTAAAATAATCTTTAAACTTTATTTATTTTAAAGTAATCTCAAGTTTTATTTACTATTTAAACTTTATTTTAAAGTAATCTCAAGTTTTACCCATTTTATTTACTTTATACATTCAAGTTTATTTTTCTATTATAATATAATTATGAGTTATGTCCAAAGTTTTCTTGACTTTAGTAGAATCTTAAGTTTTAAATTAATTTTTACTATTTATTTAAGGTAATTAAGGTGATTTAAATTTTTTTTTTTTTAAAACTTTATTTATTTTTAAGATTAATAATATTTACATGAGTTTATTTTTTAATTTATTAACTTAATGTCGTAAGTTTTAATTTATTTTATAAGCTTTTATTTATTTTTTGAACTTTAATTTTATAGTACATAATTTTTTATTTGACTTTGCTCGCGATTTATGCAACGGGGAGCAATTTTTTACTATAATATTCCTAATACAAATAAAAAACCTCGGTTCTTGGCTATGATATGATATATTTTTATTTTTTTAACATCGATATTCATCAATTTATTATGATTTAAAGTCCCACATCTATATTTTTTAAGCTTTAACTATATTTCTTGAGTTTTAATTTGTTTTATTTAAAATAGGCATGAATATACATTGTTAGACTGTTTAATTTTAATTTCATTTTTATTTTTTAATTATCTTTATTATTTACATAGTTTTTATTATTATAACATTATATCTATTATTAGTAACAATTATTTATAATCATGTATTACAAATTACAGTTTATTATTAAATTAGTTCTTAGATAAATTTGTAAGTAGATCGGAAGTACAGATCATAATCTAGAACATAGTACAGATCATAATCTAGAACATAATTAGGATCATTAGATGGAACATACATTTGACATAGATGGGAACATAAATTAGAACATAAATTAGAACATAAATTAACATGTATTTAAAGGATGAGTTTTCCTTTTAGTTAAACTTCAGTTGAACTTGTAAGTTAACTCCTGAGTTGGGAAATAACTCAGTAAATTAATGTTGATTAGGATAGGATTCCTATATTATTAATAAATGATTGTGTAATTCGAATTCTTAGTGAATATTTGTTAAGTTTGTTAGTATTCTTGGTGAATACATTTATAAAATCTCACCCTAAAGCCTCTTTCGAATAAATCCCCAATTATAAAACCTTCATTCTTTATATTTTTAATATAAAACCCTTGCAACTTTAGCACATCACGTATAATTGCTGTGTGATCTTTATACTTTATTTTCCCTGCTATTAGTTGTCTGTTACCCTGATTCCTTTGAAGGTGAATCCCGGTCAATAACATGCTACTTGAATATAATTATTTCATAACTTTAATTTATTTATTTTATTTTACAGGCTTTAATTTATTTCTTGAGTTTTAATTATTAACTTTATTTCATAAGTTTTATTTATTTTAATTTATTTTATTTAATGAGTTTTAACTTTATTTTATTTATTTCTCTTTATTTCAGAATGTATGAATATTATTTGAGGTAGTTATTTTATAAATTTNTTGTAAGTTAACTCCTGAGTTGGGAAATAACTCAGTAAATTAATGTTGATTAGGATAGGATTCCTATATTATTAATAAATGATTGTGTAATTCGAATTCTTAGTGAATATTTGTTAAGTTTGTTAGTATTCTTGGTGAATACATTTATAAAATCTCACCCTAAAGCCTCTTTCGAATAAATCCCCAATTATAAAACCTTCATTCTTTATATTTTTAATATAAAACCCTTGCAACTTTAGCACATCACGTATAATTGCTGTGTGATCTTTATACTTTATTTTCCCTGCTATTAGTTGTCTGTTACCCTGATTCCTTTGAAGGTGAATCCCGGTCAATAACATGCTACTTGAATATAATTATTTCATAACTTTAATTTATTTATTTTATTTTACAGGCTTTAATTTATTTCTTGAGTTTTAATTATTAACTTTATTTCATAAGTTTTATTTATTTTAATTTATTTTATTTAATGAGTTTTAACTTTATTTTATTTATTTCTCTTTATTTCAGAATGTATGAATATTATTTGAGGTAGTTATTTTATAAATTTTAATTTATTTCATAAGTTTTAATTTATTTCTTAAGTTTTTAATTTATTTCTCTTTATTTTAGAATCATAAACATTATTTAAGGTAATTTATTTCTTAAGTTTTAACTTGTTTTATATATATTTCTTGAACTTTAATTTATTTATTTATTTTATCAGCTTTAATTTATTTTATGAATTTTAATTTTAATTTATTTCCTGAATTTTATTTCAAATAAGTACAAATATATATATTAATAAAATATATACAGAAATTATTTAAGATAATTATTTCTTGAATTTTAATTTATTTCTTGAGTTTTATTTTTTCTTATACTTTAATTAAATTAACTTTAACTTTATTTCTTATATTTATTTCAAATATATATATATTAGTAAAATATATAATTTTATAAACATATATAATATTAAAAAAATATGTATTAAATATTATTTAATATTAAAAATAACTTAATAAATATTTAATAAATACTTAAAAATATATTTAAAAATAATCTAATAAATACTTAATAAATACTTTAAAATATACTTAAAAATAACTTGATAAATACTTAAAAATAATTAAATATATATGAATTTAAAATCTAAATTTTAAGTATGTTTTAAGTACATTTCTATATTATATTTTATACTTAATTTGTTCTTATTTGACTAGTAATATATACTTAAAATACACTTAAAATATCATAGTTTTACTCTTATCTATACATTTGAATAAAAATTATCACATACTTAAAATGTACTTAAAATATACTCACCATTACCTGTTTTGAGTAGATTTTGAGTAGATTTTAAGTATATTTTAAGAAATTTTAAGTATATTTTAAGAAATTTTAAGTATGTTTTAAAAATTTTTAAGTGTATTTTAATAAATTTTAAGTGTATTTTAAAAATTTTTAAGTATTTTAAGTATATTTTAAGATTTTAAGTGTATTTTAAGTATATAACATTTTATTATCTTTTGATACTTAATATACTTGTTTTATTAGTAAAATATACTTAAAATATTTTTAAAATATACTTAGTTTTAAGTATATTTTAGATATGTTTTAGGTATATTTTAAGTATGTATACTTCTTATAGAGATGAAGGATAGAGAAATATCCATGACTTAAAATTTTTTATAATGCGTAGAAATATAGTATCCTTTGCTTCACTCTGGACAATAATAAAAATTAATATAGTAAAAGATATTAATAAAATAATAAATAAAATATTGATATATTAATATATAAAACTAAGCTTACTAGTTGCAATAATACATACATTATACATGTCGTCAAAACTATTGAATTGAGTCAGATGCAATTAAAATTGAGAAAAATTGGAGTTGAGTCAAGGCAAATTTTAATTTTTACTAGTAACTGACGCAATTAGTTGAGTCAGACGCAATTAAAAATTGAAATTTTAAGAGTTGAGTCAAGGTCAAATTAGTTTTGACGACATGTATAACATACATTACCATCAGTTATAGGGTAATATGATTTGATTTTTTTTTCTGCTAATTTACATACTTTTTTTATTGTTTTATTTTCATTGTTTTCTAATTCATCTTTTATTTTATCTAATAAATAGTTATATATAGATACAGAAAAAGATAATATGGAGTATTTTTGTTCAGTTATATAATTACTTGCTTTTTTAAAAGGCTATTTAAAAAATAAATTNTAATATAGTAAAAGATATTAATAAAATAATAAATAAAATATTGATATATTAATATATAAAACTAAGCTTACTAGTTGCAATAATACATACATTATACATGTCGTCAAAACTATTGAATTGAGTCAGATGCAATTAAAATTGAGAAAAATTGGAGTTGAGTCAAGGCAAATTTTAATTTTTACTAGTAACTGACGCAATTAGTTGAGTCAGACGCAATTAAAAATTGAAATTTTAAGAGTTGAGTCAAGGTCAAATTAGTTTTGACGACATGTATAACATACATTACCATCAGTTATAGGGTAATATGATTTGATTTTTTTTTCTGCTAATTTACATACTTTTTTTATTGTTTTATTTTCATTGTTTTCTAATTCATCTTTTATTTTATCTAATAAATAGTTATATATAGATACAGAAAAAGATAATATGGAGTATTTTTGTTCAGTTATATAATTACTTGCTTTTTTAAAAGGCTATTTAAAAAATAAATTAATATTATTATCTAAATTTTTAATAAACTATATAAATTACAAATTATATAAATTATATAAATTACATACCATCAATATTTTAGATATATCTTGAATATACTTGTACGCTAAATTATTTTGAAGCCCCGAAATTACAATTTTAGGAAAAAAAGTCGAAATCGTTTTTTATAGAAGACAAAATTATTTTATTTAAAGCCCAAAATTTTTTGACTACCCAAATAAATTTCTTGATTAAAGATATATATAACTGGGTACTTTTTTTACTTCCATATATAGAATAAATTCTGTATAAATTTCAAAAAGACAAAATATCTCAAAAATTCAAAATCAATTTTGGGAACATGTATAATCTTAAATATAATCCCATTCATTTTCAGAAAGTATATACTTCCTATACGTGTTGTCCAAATACCAAATAATTTGGGATTTGAGATGCCAAAAGGTACAAATTACTAGTATTTAGGATTTGGAATTTGGGATTTGGGATTTCGGCAAAAGATACCAATTATAATTTGGAATTTGGGATTTGGGATTTTAGCATTTGGAATTTTGACATTTGGATTTTGAATTTAGGCGGTAGGTATAATACTTCCTGAGTTCTTTGTCAGAGGAAAATACATTGTGAAGTGTCTATATAATTTAAAAAAATTAAAAATCATGAATTATTATATTTGTTAATTATTAATTTATTGAAACGCATATAGGCTGATTGCAGAAGTTGGACCTTATTATATATCTTTCATATGTCTTATGTACCTTATTTTTACAATCATGTACAATGTAAATAATCAATATTAGTGGCTCAGTAAATTTTTGTTGATCCAAAACTTTCTAAAAATTTCCAAAATATAAACATAATATAAATATTTATAATAACTAACCCATCAACCAAGCGATAAACCCATCAAACTTTTTTGAGTAAGTAGTTAAAATTTATTTTAGTGTGAGTATATACATATTTTTTTTATATATTTTAAAAAACATAAATATTTATATTACTTTTAATAGCAAATTAAAAAAAAACTTTTTTACTAGACAGATTTTGTAATGACCAATTCAATAACAAAGATCACATCTTTAACTTCAATTTTACCTTGCAACAATCAGTTGGAATGTAAAATATGTGAAAAAATCTACAAAAGGCTTTCGGCATTAATAAGACACAAAAAAATAATCCAAGATGCTAATGTTATTAAGCCAATAGTATATATTTTACCCAAAAGAGCTATAGAAGAAACATGTCAAGCTTTAGTTTATTATATTAAAGAAAAATTAAAACAACATTCGAGGCATGTAGGAAATGTTAATATTATATTTAGTTACACTGAGAGCCAATTTTTTGGTGTTTTTAAGGGGTATATACATGATTATTATTCTAAATCAGAAAATTATAAATGCATATTTAAGGCGTTAATTCATATTCTATTCTATTACATATATTGGGAGATGAGAATTGGGGGTAAAATACTTTTCACAATATCAAAAAACATTTGTTTTATTTCATCAAACTTTATCAATTCCAAGTGATTCAGATCCTCTTCAAGAATTACAAAAGTCTAATCCTTTTTTAAAACCTGATTCTCTTCAAAATCAAAAATTAATATGTATAAGAAAAAAAATACAAAAGCTAAAACCTATACAAATTATTATTGGATGAAAAAAAAAAAGTAAATTAAACACACATTATATTCACTAATCAAAAGCTCAAAAAATCAGTCAAAAATCGGATTACCGATTTTTAATTAAACTATGTCGATTTAATACTTTTTTAATCTGATTTATAGATTTTCTTATTGCCGACTAATGGCAGATTTTGAAAAAAAGAATAGTAACAAATCAGTAATATCCGATTATTATAAAATTATATAAAATTTTTATCCAATAGTTATAAAAGATTTGTTGATTTTAATCTGACAGTTATTATATATTTCCGATTGTTATAAAAGATTTTGCCGATTTTATCCGACAGTTATTATATTTTTTCAATTGTTATAAAAGATTTGCCGATTTTAGTTTGACAGTTATTATATATTTCCAATTGTTATAAAAGATTTTGCCGATTTTAATTAAAATTTTATCCGATAGTTATTATATATTTCCGATTATTATAAAAGATTTTACCAATTTTTAGTTAAAATTTTATCCGATAATTATTATATTTTTCAATTGTTATAAAAGATTTACCGATTTTAATCTGATAGTTATTATATTTTTCAATTGTTATAAAAAGATTTTTGCTAATTTTAATTAAATTTGTATTCAATAATTATTATTTTTTTCAATTATAAAATTATATAAAAGATTTGATTTTATTAAAAAAAATAAAATTTTATTATTATTATTATTATTATTATTGTTATTATTATATTATTATATATTATTATTATTATTATTATTATAATTATTATTATTATTATTATGACTTGGCTTCATTATTATTATTATAATTATAATCTTTATTATAATTATTATAATTTTCAAGTAATTCAAATTCTTCTTTACTTTTTTTCCAGTTGCTAGAAATCCATCATTCCGGTATATTAGTTGGTGGTTCACTTTTTTCATCAACAAAATTTTCATCTCTCCATCGTATTCGACTTAATCCTGTTCCAATTTTTTTTCCAACTTTTTCTGAGCAATGCAACAACTTTTTGATCTTATTTAAATAATTTAAATAAAAATATTATTATTGTAATTACAATATTAAAATAAGAAATACTTACTCTAGATGAACGCCATTTTTTATTTCTTTCAGGTCTTTCTTCTTTTTTTTTTTTCTATTTCAAATCTTTCTTCATCTTCTTCTGATAATTCTTCTGATTGTAACTTATTTTCATTTATTGCTCTAAGGGTGGAAGGCTCAATTGATATGAAGGCTGGCTCAATAATTGCGCCTTTGGCTAATTAATTTTGCGCCAGCTAAATTCTGGCTAAATTCTGGCTCAAAGGCTAATTAAATTGCGCCGGCTAAATTCTGGCTCAAAGGCTAATTAATTTTTTTCTGGCTAAATTCAGGCGCAATTTCTGATTGGCTGGCGCAATTTTGGTCACGTGACAAAAGGTTGATCAGATAAAATTATTAATTAATTTTACCAATATTAACATTTTAATATACTGTTATTTCGAATACTATGTTAATGGGAGGGAGCCATTCAATGAGGATAGTTACTAGGACTCGCCGCTATTACCAATATGTTCCTTGCTGGAAGAGTACCTAATGGGTTTATTCACATGTATGAGTAGTAGAGTATTATAAATTTCAAAATGGTCTCGTGGGCACCGAAAAAGAAACAATAGTGGGGTGGAACGTTGTTGTTCTTTAGGGGTCGCAGGGGAAGAAGACGTTTTTTCAAAATTTTTGTGTGGTGGAGGATGTTGTTCCTCNATTTCAAATATATACTTTATTGTTACACAAAAGTCCGTAATTAGTTACGGAATTATGGTCATTTAAAAAATCTGTAATATTAAGGACTTGTAAAAATAATTAAGGACACCAGCTTTAGCCTAAGGGTAGATGGCTCAATTGATATGAAGGCTGGCTCAATAATTGCGCCTTTGGCTAATTAATTTTGCGCCAGCTAAATTCTGGCTAAATTCTGGCTCAAAGGCTAATTAAATTGCGCCGGCTAAATTCTGGCTCAAAGGCTAATTAATTTTTTTCTGGCTAAATTCAGGCGCAATTTCTGATTGGCTGGCGCAATTTTGGTCACGTGACAAAAGGTTGATCAGATAAAATTATTAATTAATTTTACCAATATTAACATTTTAATATACTGTTATTTCGAATACTATGTTAATGGGAGGGAGCCATTCAATGAGGATAGTTACTAGGACTCGCCGCTATTACCAATATGTTCCTTGCTGGAAGAGTACCTAATGGGTTTATTCACATGTATGAGTAGTAGAGTATTATAAATTTCAAAATGGTCTCGTGGGCACCGAAAAAGAAACAATAGTGGGGTGGAACGTTGTTGTTCTTTAGGGGTCGCAGGGGAAGAAGACGTTTTTTCAAAATTTTTGTGTGGTGGAGGATGTTGTTCCTCAGAGGGGTTGTTTTAGGAGGAGACTTTCAGATGTTAGCAACAACATACTGAATGGAAAAACTGAATTTTTTTTTTTATAGCTCATTGGGTTGTTCTGGTGGGTTCGTCGGGTCTTTCCGCCGGAGTGGTTGGTCAAACAGTAGTTTGTAAAAACTTAGTTAGTTTTTTTTTGTATATGCATAACTTGCTTATGCAGGTTTATTTTGTATATCATAAATAAAGCAAGACCTCACTTATTAAAAAAAAAAAAAAAAAAAAAAAAAAAAAATTTTAATATATTGTTTTAAAATANGAATATGTTCAAAAAGATATACAAATCAGCCAATTTTAATTGAAATTTCTAATATAATCGCTGATAATGAAGTTTCAAATATTTCTTCTGAAAATGAAATAGAAGAAATGGAAGAAATAAGTATCAAAAGTGAAGAAGAATCGGTTGATAAATTTTCTAATATTTTTGAAAATTATTCATCACCAAATTATGATTCTGATAAGCCAATTGATCCAAAATCAACAAATGATAATTCATATCTATGGATTTTATTATGGATAATGAACTTCTGGATAAAATTCAACTTACTTGAAACTGCCACAGAATCATTAATAAAGTTCATTAAATTATTGTTATCAGAAATCGGCAATTCTGAATTTGATACTTTTCCTAATTCAATATATATGACAAAAAAAGAACTTGGATTAAGAAATGATTTTTATTCTTTTCCTACATGTCTGAAATGCCATAAGCTTTATAATAAGTAAGAAGTAGAAGATTATGAAGAAAATAATACCAATTTTGTCATGAAATGTCGGCACGTCGAATTTTCAAATTTAGCAACTAGACGAAATCGTCAATGCCAAACAATATTATCCGAATAAGTTCCAACAATAGATAGATTTAAGTTAAAATTCAAGTTGATTTATCCATTTGCCAGAATTGGACAACAATTGATGACATTTTATAATCATCTGAATTTCGAAAATTTCCTTTGACATTGGTTAAATTGGATGAACACTGATGAAATTTTATCAAACATTTATGATGGTCAAATTTGAAAGAGTTTCAAAAAAACAAATGATGAAAATTTGCTGAATTTTTTCAACCTTACAATAGTACTATTCATAGTACTGGAGTAATTTATGCTGCAATTTGTAATCTGCCTAGATATATCTGATTTAAGCATGAAGATCTACTAATTCTTGAACTATTGCCGAGTCCAAATGAAGTTAGCCTATATAAAATAAATCATTATTTGATGTCAATTGTAGACGAATTGGAATTACTTTGAAATGGAATTATTCTAAATAGGAAAGATAATTGTCCAAATGGAAAGAAAATCTGGGCAGCTTTAATATTAGTTTCTTGTGATGTATCTGCTGTTAGAAAGATCTATAGTTACATTTCGACATTAGTATCTTGCCATCGATGCGAAAAAAGGTATATTATGAAAATCGGCAATATAATTTCGCTGGGATGGATAATATAAACAATTGGTTCATTGTAAAAGATTCATCCAAGCATCTTGAAAATGCTTTAAGATGGAGAAGTTGTAATTTAGATTCTGCTAGAAAGAAATTTACAAAAAGTAATGGAGTAAGATGGTCAGAATTGTTGCACCTAAGGTAAAGGTGGTACCCGTAATTATGAATTAAGAGTTATGATATTACTGTCTGTATCGTAATTATTAAGGATTTCAATGAAAAAAAATCCGTAATTCTGTAATTTGTAATTATCCGTAAGTCTGTAATTGTTTCGTAAGTCCGTAATTATTCCGTAAGTAAAAATAATACTTATAATTATTTAATTTTAAAATTTTATTATTAAATTTTTAAACATTTAAGTTTAAATATCTATAGTTATTTTAATTTTAATGTACAGAATTTGAAACTTTTACATAAAATACAAATTATTTTTAACTTTAAGTTTAATTATTAATACTTTTAATGTTTAATTATTAAAATTAAAAGTTTTATATGTAAAAACTATTAGTAATTATTTTTAAAATTAATTTTTAATTAGTAAACTTTATTTTAAAATATTTCGGTCAAAAATTATCCGATTTGAATGAAAAAAGTATCATTTTGAAGCCAGAAACATGGAAATTTCAAATATATACTTTATTGTTACACAAAAGTCCGTAATTAGTTACGGAATTATGGTCATTTAAAAAATCTGTAATATTAAGGACTTGTAAAAATAATTAAGGACACCAGCTTTAGCCTAAGGGTAGATGGCTCAATTGATATGAAGGCTGGCTCAATAATTGCGCCTTTGGCTAATTAATTTTGCGCCAGCTAAATTCTGGCTAAATTCTGGCTCAAAGGCTAATTAAATTGCGCCGGCTAAATTCTGGCTCAAAGGCTAATTAATTTTTTTCTGGCTAAATTCAGGCGCAATTTCTGATTGGCTGGCGCAATTTTGGTCACGTGACAAAAGGTTGATCAGATAAAATTATTAATTAATTTTACCAATATTAACATTTTAATATACTGTTATTTCGAATACTATGTTAATGGGAGGGAGCCATTCAATGAGGATAGTTACTAGGACTCGCCGCTATTACCAATATGTTCCTTGCTGGAAGAGTACCTAATGGGTTTATTCACATGTATGAGTAGTAGAGTATTATAAATTTCAAAATGGTCTCGTGGGCACCGAAAAAGAAACAATAGTGGGGTGGAACGTTGTTGTTCTTTAGGGGTCGCAGGGGAAGAAGACGTTTTTTCAAAATTTTTGTGTGGTGGAGGATGTTGTTCCTCAGAGGGGTTGTTTTAGGAGGAGACTTTCAGATGTTAGCAACAACATACTGAATGGAAAAACTGAATTTTTTTTTTTATAGCTCATTGGGTTGTTCTGGTGGGTTCGTCGGGTCTTTCCGCCGGAGTGGTTGGTCAAACAGTAGTTTGTAAAAACTTAGTTAGTTTTTTTTTGTATATGCATAACTTGCTTATGCAGGTTTATTTTGTATATCATAAATAAAGCAAGACCTCACTTATTAAAAAAAAAAAAAAAAAAAAAAAAAAAAAAAACATTTTAATATACTGTTTTAAAATAGATATAATTTGGTCAATTTTAATGTTACAGAAATGAAATATATATCATCTTGTAGCTAAGAACCAGATCTTTCGATCTGTCATAGGAATATCATAGTAGAAAATCGCTCCTAGTTACATAAAATTGATTTGAAATTAAAGCTAAAATTAATTATTTTTAAAAATTTAAAAATAATTATTTAATAAATTTTATAATTGCGCCAGCCAATCAGAATTGCACTATTGTTTAGCCTTTGCACCAGAATTTAGCCATTGCGCCTGATTGCGCTGTGGCTAAATTCCGGGCTCAATTGGCTAAATTAAATCTGGCTAAATTCCTGGCTTAATTCGTATTACGCCTATACTTGCACGCTAAATTATTTTGGGGTCCCGAAATTGCAATTTTGGGAAAAAAAGTCGAAATAGTTTTTCATAGAAGACGAAATTATTTTACTTAAAACCCGAAATTTTTTGACCACCCAAATTTATTCTTTGATTAAAGATACACATAACTGGGTACTTTTTTTACTTCCATATATAGAATAGATTCTGCATAAATCTCAAAAAGTCGAAATACCTCAAAAATCCAAAATCAATTTTGGGAACATGTATAATTACGCCTACCATCCCTATATTGCTCTATATAAATTTTCTATATATATTTTATTATTGATATTTGATGGTTGGCATTCTTCTAAAATAGAATCTGTTACTTTTATTAGATGCTGTAAACATTTTTTTCTTCATTTTATTTTCTACATAATAAAAAAAATTAATTTAGAAATAATTATATTTATTAATTATTTAAAAAAATATTTACTTGTTTGATTCTTAAGTTAATATGCTGCCGATGTACAAGTGCTTCATATTTTCCTCCTTGCTGAAGGTTCCATGTATCTCGATGACTTTTATGTAGTTGTTGAATTACTTTTAATAGTTCATTATCGTAACACTTGATATGAGAATTTAATAATTTCTTTATAAACGGTATAAGTTCTTTTATTACTTTTTCTTTTTGTTTAGAAAAAGTTTTACTAATATCAAATAAAAATTCCTTTGGTATTTGCTCAAATATTTGTAAAACTTCATCCTATATAAATATAATATTAGTAATAAAATTTAATAAATTTAAAATTTAAAAATTTTAAAAATTTTAAATTTATATGAAGAGTTTTTTTAAATATTTTATTAATAGGTTCAAGATTATAGATGTTCCCAAAATTGATTTTGGATTTTTGAGGTATTTCGACTTTTTGAGATTTATGTAGAATCTATTCTATATATGGAGATAAAAAAAGTACCCAGTTATGTGTATCTTCAATCAAAGAATAAATTTGGATGGTCAAAAAATTTCAGATTTTAAGTAAAATAATTTTGTCTTCTATGAAAAACTATTTCAACTTTTTTCTCCGAAATTGCAATTTTGAGATCCCAAAATTGATTTTGGATTTTTGAAGTATTTCGACTTTTTGGGATTTATGTAAAATCCATTCTATATATGGAAGTAAAAAAGTACCCAGTTATGTGTATCTTCAATCAAAGAATAAATCTGGGTGGTCAAAAAATTTCGGGTTTTAAATAAATAATTTCGTCTTCTATGAAAAACTATTTCAACTTTTTTCTCCGAAATTGTAATTTCGAGACCCCAAAATAATTTTGCGTTGTTACCGTAGTAATATTGTAGTAGTCATATTTTAATTATTATTATATATTATTGACTTATATTATTTATTATTTTATTATTATATTTATATTTAGTTAGTATTTATTATTATTTATTTATTTATTTATATTCTTATCTGTAATACAAAAGACAAATTGATTTACAAATATGTAGTTGTGTAGTGTAACCGTGTCCTGTAATAGATTTACCATAGATAGTAGTAAATTAATATGTAGATCATGTATTACGAGGACCCAAAGGACCTAAAGGACCTAAAGGACCCAAAGGACCCAAAGGACCCAAAGGACTTAAAGGACCCAAAGGACCCAAAAATTAGTTATATAAAGGATGGATTTTGGCCTGAGGCAAAGGCAGTCAGTTTATAGTCAGATTTAGGATTCGTTAGTTTAGGATTCTATCCTTTAATTAGGAAGCCTTTTGTAACTAATTTATTTGTAAATTAGTCTCTTTTGTATTTGCAATTACCATTAATAAAGGTTATTATTACCTTGAAATACTCAGTATTATTGTTTTATTAATAATAACCAAACCCTTTGTATTGAATCGCCTACTTTATCATTTGGAGCGCCGTCTCGTGATATTAGTAGTTAACACTAATCAATACACGTATTAACAGTAGTTATTTAACTTCTAGAACCTACCTATTAGTAGTAGTTGTATCTATTTTGACTAATAGTTTCCTTGAATAATATCTTTAATATTATTTCAAGAGTTCCTGTTCATCCCACATGTTTATTAAGAAGGATAAACCTCCGTCGGTAACAGCGTGCAAGTATAGTGCAAGTATATTCAAGATGTTCTCTTTCAACTCTAGGTTTAATTGATCGAGTAATTGGAGAAAAACTTCTTTTTTTTAATTCAGATAGTTAAGTTCTAATAATTGAAATTTGAGGTTGAGATTTATTTGGTTGTGTATGCAATTTATTAACTTCTTTTGTCAAAGTTTGTAAAATATTTTCTAATTCTTGTACTATTAAAAAAAGTTTATTAATAATNAAACCCTTTGTATTGAATCGCCTACTTTATCATTTGGAGCGCCGTCTCGTGATATTAGTAGTTAACACTAATCAATACACGTATTAACAGTAGTTATTTAACTTCTAGAACCTACCTATTAGTAGTAGTTGTATCTATTTTGACTAATAGTTTCCTTGAATAATATCTTTAATATTATTTCAAGAGTTCCTGTTCATCCCACATGTTTATTAAGAAGGATAAACCTCCGTCGGTAACAGCGTGCAAGTATAGTGCAAGTATATTCAAGATGTTCTCTTTCAACTCTAGGTTTAATTGATCGAGTAATTGGAGAAAAACTTCTTTTTTTTAATTCAGATAGTTAAGTTCTAATAATTGAAATTTGAGGTTGAGATTTATTTGGTTGTGTATGCAATTTATTAACTTCTTTTGTCAAAGTTTGTAAAATATTTTCTAATTCTTGTACTATTAAAAAAAGTTTATTAATAATTAATAAGGTAATATAACAAATTAGTATAGTATAATTGTACAATCTAGTAAGTACGTATAAAAAATTACTTTGTGTAACTACAGATCAAAAGATCTGGTTCTTAGCTATAAGATGATATATATTTCATTTCTGTAACATTGAAATTGATTAAATTATAGTTATTTTAAAACAATATATTAAAATATTAATATCGGTGAAATTAATTAATAATTTTATCTGATCAACCTTTTGTCACATGACCAAAATTGCGCCTGAATTTAGCCAGAAAAAAATTAATTAGCTTTTGAGCCAGAATTTAGCCGGCACAATTTAATTAGTTAAAATTTAGCCAGAATTTAGCTGGTGCAAAATTAATTAGCCAAAGACGCAATTATTGAGCCAGCCTTCATATCAATTGAGCCATCTACCCTTAGGCTAAAGCTGGTGTCCTTAATTATTTTTACAAGTCCTTAATATTACAGATTTTTTAAATGACCATAATTCCGTAACTAATTACGGACTTTTGTGTAACAATAAAGTATATATTTGAAATTTCCATGTTTCTGGCTTCAAAATGATACTTTTTTCATTCAAATCGGATAATTTTTGACCGAAATATTTTAAAATAAAGTTTACTAATTAAAAATTAATTTTAAAAATAATTACTAATAGTTTTTACATATAAAACTTTTAATTTTAATAATTAAACATTAAAAGTATTAATAATTAAACTTAAAGTTAAAAATAATTTGTATTTTATGTAAAAGTTTCAAATTCTGTACATTAAAATTAAAATAACTATAGATATTTAAACTTAAATGTTTAAAAATTTAATAATAAAATTTTAAAATTAAATAATTATAAGTATTATTTTTACTTACGGAATAATTACGGACTTACGAAACAATTACAGACTTACGGATAATTACAAATTACAGAATTACGGATTTTTTTTCATTGAAATCCTTAATAATTACGATACAGACAGTAATATCATAACTCTTAATTCATAATTACGGGTACCNTTTGAAATTTCCATGTTTCTGGCTTCAAAATGATACTTTTTTCATTCAAATCGGATAATTTTTGACCGAAATATTTTAAAATAAAGTTTACTAATTAAAAATTAATTTTAAAAATAATTACTAATAGTTTTTACATATAAAACTTTTAATTTTAATAATTAAACATTAAAAGTATTAATAATTAAACTTAAAGTTAAAAATAATTTGTATTTTATGTAAAAGTTTCAAATTCTGTACATTAAAATTAAAATAACTATAGATATTTAAACTTAAATGTTTAAAAATTTAATAATAAAATTTTAAAATTAAATAATTATAAGTATTATTTTTACTTACGGAATAATTACGGACTTACGAAACAATTACAGACTTACGGATAATTACAAATTACAGAATTACGGATTTTTTTTCATTGAAATCCTTAATAATTACGATACAGACAGTAATATCATAACTCTTAATTCATAATTACGGGTACCACCTTTACCTTAGGTGCAACAATTCTGACCATCTTACTCCATTACTTTTTGTAAATTTCTTTCTAGCAGAATCTAAATTACAACTTCTCCATCTTAAAGCATTTTCAAGATGCTTGGATGAATCTTTTACAATGAACCAATTGTTTATATTATCCATCCCAGCGAAATTATATTGCCGATTTTCATAATATACCTTTTTTCGCATCGATGGCAAGATACTAATGTCGAAATGTAACTATAGATCTTTCTAACAGCAGATACATCACAAGAAACTAATATTAAAGCTGCCCAGATTTTCTTTCCATTTGGACAATTATCTTTCCTATTTAGAATAATTCCATTTCAAAGTAATTCCAATTCGTCTACAATTGACATCAAATAATGATTTATTTTATATAGGCTAACTTCATTTGGACTCGGCAATAGTTCAAGAATTAGTAGATCTTCATGCTTAAATCAGATATATCTAGGCAGATTACAAATTGCAGCATAAATTACTCCAGTACTATGAATAGTACTATTGTAAGGTTGAAAAAATTCAGCAAATTTTCATCATTTGTTTTTTTGAAACTCTTTCAAATTTGACCATCATAAATGTTTGATAAAATTTCATCAGTGTTCATCCAATTTAACCAATGTCAAAGGAAATTTTCGAAATTCAGATGATTATAAAATGTCATCAATTGTTGTCCAATTCTGGCAAATGGATAAATCAACTTGAATTTTAACTTAAATCTATCTATTGTTGGAACTTATTCGGATAATATTGTTTGGCATTGACGATTTCGTCTAGTTGCTAAATTTGAAAATTCGACGTGCCGACATTTCATGACAAAATTGGTATTATTTTCTTCATAATCTTCTACTTCTTACTTATTATAAAGCTTATGGCATTTCAGACATGTAGGAAAAGAATAAAAATCATTTCTTAATCCAAGTTCTTTTTTTGTCATATATATTGAATTAGGAAAAGTATCAAATTCAGAATTGCCGATTTCTGATAACAATAATTTAATGAACTTTATTAATGATTCTGTGGCAGTTTCAAGTAAGTTGAATTTTATCCAGAAGTTCATTATCCATAATAAAATCCATAGATATGAATTATCATTTGTTGATTTTGGATCAATTGGCTTATCAGAATCATAATTTGGTGATGAATAATTTTCAAAAATATTAGAAAATTTATCAACCGATTCTTCTTCACTTTTGATACTTATTTCTTCCATTTCTTCTATTTCATTTTCAGAAGAAATATTTGAAACTTCATTATCAGCGATTATATTAGAAATTTCAATTAAAATTGGCTGATTTGTATATCTTTTTGAACATATTCTAGGCAAGAAGGTAAGATTTGGGATGTCATCCTTTTCTATTTCTAGTAGATTAACATCTTGCGTAAATGTAGTTGATTTTAATGATGAAAATTTATCAATTCATTCACTTTCTTCGATTTCTTGCTAATTTTAGAAAGATTCTATTGAAATTTTTAATAACTCATTAGACAAATTATGAATCACCTTTGTGCAAGGATCTATTAATCTTCTATTACATTTTGGACAATTATATAAAACTAATCTACTATTACTTGATAGTTGACTTGAGGTTAATTCTTCACCAAGTATATTAGAAATTGACCTATTTCTACTATTTCTATTTCTATCCGAAAATATATCATTTTCATATAATACAGAAGTTAATGATCTTTTTCTTACTATTTTTTCCTAAATTAATATTATTTTTCTAAATTATTTTTGAAATTTTTAAAAAATAAAAAGAAATATTCTAAAAATATTCAAAAAATCAATATATAATAAGATCAGAAAAAAATCAATAAGATTTCTGAATCTGAAATTATTTTGATGTAAGAATAGTGTAAGAATAGTATAAGAATAGCGTAAGAATAGTATAAGAATAGTGTAAAAATAGTGTAAAAATAGTGTAAAAATAATAAAATTTGCAAATAAAAGTGTTTTTTTTTCGCTTTTACTTTAATTCATTACTTCTCCAATTACTCTCTAAAACATCCAATTACTTTCTAAAATATACTTAATTACATTTTTTTCTATTTTTTGCTATACTTTTTTTATACTTTTTTTATTCTGCTTTTTTTTCTACTTTTTATATACTTTTATATNAAATTGACCTATTTCTACTATTTCTATTTCTATCCGAAAATATATCATTTTCATATAATACAGAAGTTAATGATCTTTTTCTTACTATTTTTTCCTAAATTAATATTATTTTTCTAAATTATTTTTGAAATTTTTAAAAAATAAAAAGAAATATTCTAAAAATATTCAAAAAATCAATATATAATAAGATCAGAAAAAAATCAATAAGATTTCTGAATCTGAAATTATTTTGATGTAAGAATAGTGTAAGAATAGTATAAGAATAGCGTAAGAATAGTATAAGAATAGTGTAAAAATAGTGTAAAAATAGTGTAAAAATAATAAAATTTGCAAATAAAAGTGTTTTTTTTTCGCTTTTACTTTAATTCATTACTTCTCCAATTACTCTCTAAAACATCCAATTACTTTCTAAAATATACTTAATTACATTTTTTTCTATTTTTTGCTATACTTTTTTTATACTTTTTTTATTCTGCTTTTTTTTCTACTTTTTATATACTTTTATATACTTTTTTTATTTTATTTTTTCACACTTTCTCTTTTCTCCTTTTTTTTCATTCTTCTTTCTATTATTTCTTATTTTTTCTTTCTTTTTTCTATTATTTCTTATTTTTTTTTCATTCTTCTTTCTATTATTTCTTATTTTTTCTTTCTTCTTTCTATTATTTCTTATTTTTTTTCTTTTCACTTATTTTTTCTTATAATGTCTCAAGAGTCGCGAACATCGCGAATTCATATAAAAAAACATGTTGAATCTTCTTCTTTGTAAAATAAACCTTCTTCTGTTCATAATGAACCAAAATCTTCTAAAACTTCTAAAAAAAGTGTTGATATCTTTTCTTTAAAAGAAAAATACAATATTCGTCTACCACGATCATATAAGGAACAGACTTCTGTTTCTTAAACTGTACACTTTTCAGAAGAACTTGAAAATACAATTTCAAAGACAGTAGACGAATTAAAAACTGGTAAATACTTGTATATATTTTATTTGCTGCATTTATACATGTTCCCAAAATTGATTTTGGATTTTTGAGGTATTTTGACTTTTTGAGATTTATGCAAAATCTATTCTATATATGGAAGTAAAAAAAGTACCCAGTTATATGTATCTTCAATCAAGAATAAATCTGGATGGTTAAAAAATTTCGGGTTTTAAGTAAAATAATTTTGTCTTCTATGAAAAACTATTTCAACTTTTTTCCCTAAAATTGCAATTTCGGAGCCCCAAAATAATTTTGCGTACAAGTATAGCTGCATTGTTTCCAAAATAAACTCTGTTTCACAAAATATGTTTCTGGATTTTATCTCATTTTCAGAAAATCAAAAATTAAAAGAAGAAATTGTCAAACTTAAAAGGTAAAACTCTCAAATGGAAATTAATTTTGAAGAAAAATTAGAAAAAAGTCAAAAAAATATAAACCAAATGAAGGAAGAAATAGATTTTCTTATAAATATAAATCAACAATTCGGTGCTAAAAATGATCAGCTTATAAAAAAACTTGATTGATTTCAAAAATATCGAATTTCAAAATCTATTTCGGTAAGATCCAGTCTAGGTAATTCTGGTACTGAACTTGAAATAATTCCTTCAAAATGTTCAAAAAGACAAAAATTAAAATCTAAAAAAATCGCTAGAACAAATAAAGGAAAAAGAGTGTTTGGCAATAATTCAAAAGAAGAAGATACTGAATTAGATGATGAAAAGAATGAAAAAGGCGCCAGGGTTAGTAATTCAGTTAGCATTCAGAATGTAGTTTTAAACAATTTCTTACTATTTTTTTTTTATTTTTTACAGAATGAAATGAAAACAATCATAAAAACAATTGATTCTGAATTTAGTCTTAACTACAACGAAACATTTATTAGTGTGAATAATTGTGAAATTCATCGCAAATTAATATCAGAATTACAAAAATCATTAGCACCGAAATTTAGACTTTCAGTTACACAATTAATGAAATGGCTCAATAGTATACATAAATCTCAACGAGCCACTGCGCGAATGCGTAATTCTGGAAAACTTTTGAAAGATCTTCGTTGTGTACATATCAACAATCGGCAAAATGATGTATATAATTTATTATTTACAGTTATTACTTTTATTATGTTAATTATATACTAAATTATATGATTATATTCTGAATTTAGAAAAAATTCCATCGAATTAAACAAAAGAATTATTTAGAAAAAATGATCCTAATATTACAAACTATGATAAAGAATCATTATTACGAATGTTGGCGGATCGTGCCTTTTATTCACTAGAAATATTAGATACTAATGAAGAAAATAATTCGAAAACAACAGTAAATGTTTACGATCTTTCTTGGCACTGTTACCGGAAAGAATAACCACGGTCAAAATATATCAAAACATATGATCATAATACATCAGTAAATTTTTTTAAACGTAAGCCTTCGAAGTCCTTCACTCCGATAACCTTCGAATACCTCCAACATAAACGTAATATTTACGAAGGTTATTGGTACCGAAAACCTTCATTTTTATTAATAAAACGTAATACTCCGGAGGTTATTGATATCGATAACCTTCAATAACCTTCACTTTATCATAATAAACGTAATATTTGCGAAGGTTATTGGTCCGATAACCTTCAATAACCTTTGAAAACGAAATTATTACAATAACCTCCGACATAAAAAATTTCCTGATGTAGTAATTAAACCTGTAGTTTAACAAAATTAGTATTTAACAAACAGAAATAGTAATATAAATATAATAATCTTAGTAGTAACGAATAGTAATATTTAACAATAATTAGTAATATTTATTAACATGTATTTTAACAAGTCAAATAGTTTTAGTTACACAAATTATAGTGACACAAGTCACATGTTCACGTGACATAGTTACACAAATATTATATAATTATTAATATTTATCATTAATTAGTATTACTTAGTATTAATTATTATTACATAGTATTCATTAGTAATTAATTATTAGTATAACATATATTCTATATTTAGTAAATTAACCAATAGTATTAGTGCNTACATCAGTAAATTTTTTTAAACGTAAGCCTTCGAAGTCCTTCACTCCGATAACCTTCGAATACCTCCAACATAAACGTAATATTTACGAAGGTTATTGGTACCGAAAACCTTCATTTTTATTAATAAAACGTAATACTCCGGAGGTTATTGATATCGATAACCTTCAATAACCTTCACTTTATCATAATAAACGTAATATTTGCGAAGGTTATTGGTCCGATAACCTTCAATAACCTTTGAAAACGAAATTATTACAATAACCTCCGACATAAAAAATTTCCTGATGTAGTAATTAAACCTGTAGTTTAACAAAATTAGTATTTAACAAACAGAAATAGTAATATAAATATAATAATCTTAGTAGTAACGAATAGTAATATTTAACAATAATTAGTAATATTTATTAACATGTATTTTAACAAGTCAAATAGTTTTAGTTACACAAATTATAGTGACACAAGTCACATGTTCACGTGACATAGTTACACAAATATTATATAATTATTAATATTTATCATTAATTAGTATTACTTAGTATTAATTATTATTACATAGTATTCATTAGTAATTAATTATTAGTATAACATATATTCTATATTTAGTAAATTAACCAATAGTATTAGTGCACAGTAAGGCACAGTAATGTCACAGTAACCTAGAAAGTTATAAAAAGGGAATCTATTCGACTTGATTCCAACAGATTTGAATTGTAGAATTTTGTAAGAAATGAAAATTATTTTATAATAAAATTTTAATAATTCAAACTTTAAGAAATTACTTGTAAAAATTAACCTGTAATTAAAATGTTGAAAATATTTATTTAATAAAATACTTTTATTAAATAAATCCTGAAACTCTGGAATAAATAATTTAATATTATAATTAATTAACGAAAAGATTATAAATGTTATAGGATTTATTGCTTGATTGCTTAATTGTATAACATTATAATTCTTGAATTAATAATAATAATATAACCTGGAACTAAGGGTGGAAGGCTCAATTGATATAAAGGCTGGCTTAATAATTGCGCCTTTGGCTGATTAATTTTGCGCCAGCTAAATTCTGGCTAAATTCTGGCTCAAAGGTTAATTAAATTGCGCTGACTAAATTCTGGCTCAAAGGCTAATTAATTTTTTTCTGGCTAAATTCAGGTACAATTTCTGATTGGCTGGTGCAATTTTGGTCACGTGACAAAAGATGGATCAAATAAAATTATTAATTAATTTTACTGATATTAATATTTTAATATATTGTAAAAGGGGTATCTCTTTCCTGGTCATAAAAACGAAAACGACAAAAAAAATTTTAAAAGGTTCGGTACTGTCTCTTTAAAGGCTCTACGTTGTGAAAAAAAGGCCAAGGCTTAAGATAGTAATACCACTCAGTTTGAGGCAAGGGGTTCTGCTAGACGAGACTGAGTTGGGGACCTAATATCTACTATTAATATTTTTCGCAGCGGTCTTCTTCTAAAAGGGGTTCTCTTGTCCTGGGAAGAAACGTTAATAAAGAAGACTTCGGGTAACTACCATGGCCTCCCTGAGGAGCGTAGTGAGGAAGTGTTTCTGGATGAACTGTGGAAACTTGGGACAACTCTCTCAAATAATAACGCGTACAAAAAATTCAAAGGGAATTTTTTTCTTTTGTTCTGGAACGAAGCATGAACAAGGAAGACTTCGGGTAACTACTACAACACTCTGGAGCGTAGTGAGAAAGTGCGACCTTGGGAAGGTGGAAACTTAGAACAATTTTAAAAAAGGGGCAATAGAAAAAATTCAAAAAAAAAATATTTTATTTTCTTTATAGAATTTTAATTTTTTATTTCTCGGGTTTTTTTCTTTTATTTAGTTTTTTTCTTTCTCTTTTTCTTGGGTTTTTGGGGAATCGACAAAAAGTGGTTTGACCCTGATTTTGATCACATGAAAGATTGTTGTTACACTAGCAGAAGTAAACAAAAAAAGAATCTACAGTCTTAGGGGGCGTGGTCAGAAATGGAAATCAGTCACGTGGTTAAGAGTTAAAAAGGAACGGCAAGTAGGGTAAAGAGTTTGCTCAAGTGGACACGTTAATTAGATATGACTGGTCACTTGTTTTGATCCCAGAAATTATTACGGGATAGTATCTAGGAGTGATAAACTAAACAGCAAATATCAGAAGACCAAATTTTCGAGCAAAAACAGGGTGGCATATAAATAGGTGTTGAGTTGGGTTGGAGGGTTTAAGTGGTTGAAGTTGAAGGGTGGCCAGTTGGGAAAAGTGTTAGATGAAGAGTTGTTATTTGGTGGGTTGCACGTTTAGGTGTTAAAAAAAATTTTTTTTTCTTTTCTTTTTTTTTTTTTCATTTTTGTGCGGAGAAAAATGTTGTTCCTTTTAGGAGAAGTTTGTAGGAAGGGACCTCCTGGGGTTACCAACAACCGATAGGAAAAGTAAAATTTTTTTCAGTGATATCCACACCAGGTTGATATTGGTAGAATACATGGCTTCGACTATGTTAGACGGTGGTAGGTGCAAGACTCTACCTAGTGTGTTTTTATTCCTCAATATGTAAATTTTTTCTTTTAATTTTTTACATCTTTACAATCTTTACTTTGTAAATTGAATGAATAAAGGCGAGACCTTCATCAGTAAATTTTTTTAAACGTAAGCCTTCAAAGTCCTTCACTCCGATAACCTTCGAATACCTCCAACATAAATGTAATATTTACGAAGGTTATTGGTACTGAAAACCTTCATTTTTATTAATAAAACGTAATACTCCGGAGGTTATTTATATCGATAACCTTCAATAACCTTCACTTTATCATAATAAACGTAATATTTGCGAAGGTTATTGGTCCGATAACCTTCAATAACCTTTGAAAACAAAATTATTACAATAACCTCCAATATAAAAAATTTCCTGATGTTGCTGATCCTTAAAAAAAAAAAAAAAAAAAAAAAAAATTTTAATATATTGTTTTAAAATAGTTATAATTTGGTCAATTTTAATGTTATAGAAATGAAATATATATTATCTTGTAGCTAAGAACCAGATCTTTCGATCTGTCATAGGAATATTATAGTAGAAAATCGCTCCTACATCAGTAAATTTTTTTAAACGTAAGCCTTCGAAGTCCTTCACTCCGATAACCTTCGAATACCTCCAACATAAACGTAATATTTACGAAGGTTATTGGTACCGAAAACCTTCATTTTTATTAATAAAACGTAATACTCCGGAGGTTATTGATATCAATAACCTTCAATAACCTTCACTTTATTATAATAAACGTAATATTTGCGAAGGTTATTGGTCCGATAATCTTCAATAACCTTTGAAAACGAAATTATTACAATAACCTCCGACATAAAAAATTTCCTGATGTAATTATATAAAATTGATTTGAAATTAAAGCTAAAATTAATTATTTTTAAAAATTTAAAAATAATTATTTAATAAATTTTATAATTGCGCCAGCCAATCAGAATTGCACTATTGTTTAGCCTTTGCACCAGAATTTAGCCATTGCGCCTGATTGCGCTGTGGCTAAATTCCGGGCTCAATTGGCTAAATTAAATCTGGCTAAATTCCTGGCTTAATTCGTATTACGCCTATACTTGCACGCTAAATTATTTTGGGGTCCCGAAATTGCAATTTTGGGAAAAAAAGTCGAAATAGTTTTTCATAGAAGACGAAATTATTTTACTTAAAACCCGAAATTTTTTGACCACCCAAATTTATTCTTTGATTAAAGATACACATAACTGGGTACTTTTTTTACTTCCATATATAGAATAGATTCTGCATAAATCTCAAAAAGTCGAAATACCTCAAAAATCCAAAATCAATTTTGGGAACATGTATAATTACGCCTACCATCCCTATATTGCTCTATATAAATTTTCTATATATATTTTATTANCACTTTATCATAATAAACGTAATATTTGCGAAGGTTATTGGTCCGATAACCTTCAATAACCTTTGAAAACAAAATTATTACAATAACCTCCAATATAAAAAATTTCCTGATGTTGCTGATCCTTAAAAAAAAAAAAAAAAAAAAAAAAAATTTTAATATATTGTTTTAAAATAGTTATAATTTGGTCAATTTTAATGTTATAGAAATGAAATATATATTATCTTGTAGCTAAGAACCAGATCTTTCGATCTGTCATAGGAATATTATAGTAGAAAATCGCTCCTACATCAGTAAATTTTTTTAAACGTAAGCCTTCGAAGTCCTTCACTCCGATAACCTTCGAATACCTCCAACATAAACGTAATATTTACGAAGGTTATTGGTACCGAAAACCTTCATTTTTATTAATAAAACGTAATACTCCGGAGGTTATTGATATCAATAACCTTCAATAACCTTCACTTTATTATAATAAACGTAATATTTGCGAAGGTTATTGGTCCGATAATCTTCAATAACCTTTGAAAACGAAATTATTACAATAACCTCCGACATAAAAAATTTCCTGATGTAATTATATAAAATTGATTTGAAATTAAAGCTAAAATTAATTATTTTTAAAAATTTAAAAATAATTATTTAATAAATTTTATAATTGCGCCAGCCAATCAGAATTGCACCAGAATTTAGCTATTGCGCCAGAATTTAGCCATTACACCTGATTGCGCCATGGCTAAATTCTGGACTCAATTGGCTAAATTAAATCTGGCTAAATTCCTGGCTCAATTCGTACACTGGTTGAAATCTGGAATATCAGGAACTTATCGGGCACCTATCTCCCCCAGATAGGTCCCCGATATCTACTTATATTACACCTATCGGGTACCCGATAAGTGTAGTAGTCGTGCCTAATATCGTATACTTATCGCAGACTTATCGGTTATATTTTTTACACATATCGGGTATTTAGTTTTTAGCCATTTTTCAAAATCAATCGGGTACCCGATTTTTTTTTTAAATACTATCGGGGATCTATCGGTCAACTTTCGGCCGCTAATAGGCTCCCGATATTTTATTTATATTGCGCCTATCGGGTGCCCGATAATATAGCTTTCATACTAAAATTCAATTATTCATTAGACAAAATCATAAAAAATTCAATAGCTTTATTTATTATTGCACAAATTTTTTTTTTAATATATCATATGCCCGATAACTAATTTTATTGCAAAATTTATTTATTAATATAATCAAAATATATAAAAAATAATAAAAATCAAAAAAAATTATATAATATCATAATTATTATTATTACTATTATTATTATCAGTATCATTATCACTATCGATGATAGTTGTTGTTCGTGCTGCTGATGTTGATGCTGCAGCCGTTCTTGCGGTCGCGGTTGTCCCATCATCTGTTTCTTCCCATTCTTCCGAATGGTAACCGGAATTATTTAAGATTTTAGATAAATCTTTTTTCGGATATCGTTTTATATACTTGTTACCTCCTTGCATCATAAAATCTACTGCTCTCCTCCTTCTTTTCTTTTTCTATTAACATATAAATATATATATATTATTTCCGATATGCACGTTTTTTAGAAAATTAAAAAAAGAACTTACATCATTCATTGCCGTATTCTTTAATTTTCGTCTGCTATCATTAATAACTGCTCTTGGCCCTTGATTACCAATATTATTTACTCTATGGCGTAACCGATGACGCCTTTGTAGCATTTTTATGATTTCTGCTCCTGTAACTTTGTACTTTTTATTAATTTTTCTTTTGAGTGAAGGTAGCAACTTCGTGATCACATCATGCTTTTGAGCAGCCCAAGTTAAGCGATCATTAATTTGATACACTGTGTTCATTTCAGAATCAACTACAAAAAAAACTTCCTTCTACAAAATTGTTATTTGTATGTTAATCGTGTCCCCGATAGACACAACTAATGTAAAATTTGTTATATATTATACTTACTTTAATTCTTTTATAAGATTCGTCATCTAGGGGTTTGATTCTTTTATCTTCGTCAGAAAATAATGAAGAAATCAAAAATTGCGACACTTGTTCTGAGGAACTAGTGGTTGATGATGATGATGATGATGATGATGATGATGATGATGACGATGATGACGACGACGACGACAACGACGACGACGACGACGATGATGATGCTTTTTTATTTTTCTTTTTTGTCATTAAGTCGTAATAAAAACGACCTAATTGGGAAATTTCTATTAAATATATAAAATTATATTCGTTATTAATATTAATTATAATTTAAATATTATAAAAATTAAAATATTTAATATTACGTTTTTTTGTTATTTTATTTTTTTGATTTTTTTTTCCTTTTTTTTTTATTGCCTTAATGGGGGACGCGATAGAGAATCTTTTTGCTTTTTTTGCTTTTCTTGCTTTTTTTGCTTTATGAGATTTGGTCATTTTGAAAATTGAAAAAATATTATTTTGTTAACTATCTAATTTAATTCTAATTTAATTAAAATAATATTTTTTAAAAAAAAAACGAAGAAAAAAGCGATTCTTTATATATTCTATTTTTCGGGTAGTCGATCTTTAAGAATTACGTTATTCTTTGATATTTTTGATATCATTACGTTACTCTTTGANTTTACTTAAAATAACTTTTCTTTAAAAAAAAACCAAAAAACAATCATACTCCTGTATATATATTTATTAAAATATTTTTAATAAATAAACGAATAATAAAATTTATATATCCTTGACGCGTTATTTTCGTTTTTTTTTTTGTTAAAATTTTTTAACTAAGAAAAGTCAGTATCTGATATTTTATGAAACCCAAAATAAAAATGAAATACACTTATCGGGGATTGGTCGTATCATATATTAATCTTAACATTATAATAGTTGTAATATATCTATTAATATATCTATAGTATATATAATATAAAAATATCATAATTATAAATTACAAGACTTGTAAATATATAATATGGTACTGTTAATATTATCAGCCGCAAGGAGGTGTTGTACTCTCAAGGAGTATTATGTGAGAGAGTGATATTTATGAAAAAAGGTATTTGTTTATTTTATGTATAGTAGGATCAGAGATCATCAAGTTTGTGCTACACTATTAATATTATAATAATAATAAGTAATTTATATATAAATAACACGAATTATAATAAGTAATTTATATTGTAATACGAATTATAAAAGCGTATATATATATAATAAACATGAATCTTCTCAAATATTGAAACGTGAATTATAAAAAAACACGTTAATTTAAAAATTAATAAACATAAATTTCTCAAATTTTGAGACACGAAAACGTAAAGCAAATTTACAAAAAATGTGTATTAGCGAAATTATATAAAAAGGGAAATATTATATTTTGTAAAATTTTCAGAACAATTTATAAATTATTTTTTTAACCAATTTACTAATATATTAATATATTTTGAAAAAATGTCTCAAAAATCAGCACCATTAACTAGCTTAGTTTCTACGAAGACATATAAATATGTATGCAATTGTCTATTGTGTAATGGTAAAGAAGTTGTAGCAAGAACTCAGGAGAAGCATGCTAATAATAAAGAATTGTGGAAATCTAAAAGTTCAAGAAAGAATCAGTTAGCAAGAATTGAATCAAGAAAATATAGTAAGTTTATTAAATTGCAACGTTGTTATTACCAAATCGGGTACCTGATATATCAAATTTTCATTTTTCGGGTGCCCGATATATCAATTTTTATTTTGTGTAACATTTATTACCTTTCTTAGAAAATGAAAATGCATCGTTAATCACGAGTAGCAAGAAAAGAAAAAGAAGCTCCCGACAGTTCATTCCGGATGAAGAAACTGCTCGTTTACCTAAGTTAAAAAGGGATACATCAATAAGTAATATGCTTTCAGGGATGGATCTTGATGATGAAATCATTGTGGCATCATTATCGCGATCCAGAAATGATCAATTTCATAATCCACTTATANCATATATATATAATAAACATGAATCTTCTCAAATATTGAGACGCGAATTATAAAAAAACACGTTAATTTAAAAATTAATAAACATAAATTTCTCAAATTTTGAGACACGAAAACGTAAAGCAAATTTACAAAAAATGTGTATTAGCGAAATTATATAAAAAGGGAAATATTATATTTTGTAAAATTTTCAGAACAATTTATAAATCATTTTTTTAACCAATTTACTAATATATTAATATATTTTGAAAAAATGTCTCAAAAATCAGCACCATTAACTAGCTTAGTTTCTACGAAGACATATAAATATGTATGCAATTGTCTATTGTGTAATGGTAAAGAAGTTGTAGCAAGAACTCAGGAGAAGCATGCTAATAATAAAGAATTGTGGAAATCTAAAAGTTCAAGAAAGAATCAGTTAGCAAGAATTGAATCAAGAAAATATAGTAAGTTTATTAAATTGCAACGTTGTTATTACCAAATCGGGTACCTGATATATCAAATTTTCATTTTTCGGGTGCCCGATATATCAATTTTTATTTTGTGTAACATTTATTACCTTTCTTAGAAAATGAAAATGCATCGTTAATCACGAGTAGCAAGAAAAGAAAAAGAAGCTCCCGACAGTTCATTCCGAATGAAGAAACTGCTCGTTTACCTAAGTTAAAAAGGGATACATCAATAAGTAATATGCTTTCAGGGATGGATCTTGATGATGAAATCATTGTGGCATCATTATCGCGATCCAGAAATGATCAATTTCATAATCCACTTATAAAAGAGACTCCTGATATATTTGATGATATGCTTTTGTATGATTTAGGTGATAATGAAAACAATGAAAACAATGAATTAATTAATGACCTTGAAGAATATCGTGATGATGATAATGAATTAATTGATGACCTTGAAGAATATCGTGATGATGATAATGACCGAGAGGATGATGAAGAATTAGATGTGAATGTAGAATTAGAAAATGAGCACGAAGAAGTATTTGAAGAAAATAATTTATTTATTACACCTGAGCTAGAAGAAGAGATCGAAAATTATGAAGGAGTAGAACTAGAAGATAAGATAGATATAGAGATACTTATCTGGTTATTTAAGTTTCAACAACGATATCGATTATCTGATAATGCCCTGGAGGCGTTAATTAAATTTTTAAATGTTATACTCAAATCTATAGATGATTCTAAGTTCTGGAAATTTCCTGCATCTTTGTATTTAGCAAAAAAGAGGTTAGGAATTTTTCAACCAAAATTAAGGATGGCAGTTTGTACAAACTGTCATAAATTATATGATTCTAAGATTATATGCAATTATAAAGAAAACAATAAGTTGACAATTATGAATTGCCATTATGAAGAATATCCTAATAATCCGGTATCTTCCCGTAAGAAGTTATGTAATAATGAACTCTCCTCCCTCAAAAAAAATATGAAAAATATGGTAGCTATCCCCCGAATGCTATACCCTAAGCCCTCAATTAAGCAACAATTAAGTCTCTTGTACCAAAGATCCGGTTTTGAAAAAATGCTAGAACAATCGGGTACAAGAAATTATGATAATAATATTTATGCCGATATATATGATGGAAAAGTATGGAATACATTTCCTTTCGATGGAAGCAAATTTTTTAGTCAANAGTTCCTGTTACATTTGAAAATAAAGATGGGCTCGATATAAGAGTTGCAATAATAGTAGGTTCTTCCGATATTCCAGCTACACGAAAGTTATTTGGGCATGGATCTGCAGTAATGAAATGTCACAGGTAAGGGTGGAAGGCTCAATTGATATGAAGGCTGGCTCAATAATTGCGCCTTTGGCTAATTAATTTTGCGCCAGCTAAATTCTGGCTAAATTCTGGCTCAAAGGTTAATTAAATTGCGCCGGCTAAATTCTGGCTCAAAGGTTAATTAATTTTTTTCTGGCTAAATTCAGGCGCAATTTCTGATTGGCTGGCGCAATTTTGGTCACGTGACAAAAGGTTGATCAGATAAAATTTTTAATTAATTTTACCGATATTAATATTTTAATATATTGTTTTAAAATAGCTATAACTTGGTCAATTTTAATGTTACAGAAATAAAATATATATCATATTGTAGCTAAGAACCAGATCTTTCGATCTGTCATAGAAATATTATAGTGGAAAATCGCTCCTAGTCATGTAAAATTGATTTGAAATTAAAACTAAAATTAATTATTTTTAAAAATTTAAAAATAATTATTTAATAAATTTTATAATTGTGCCAGCCAATCAGAATTGCGCCATTATTTAGCCTTTGCGCCAGAATTTAGCCATTGCGCCTGATTGCGCCGTGGCTAAATTCTGGGCTCAATTGGCTAAATTAAATCTGGCTAAATTTCTGGCTCAATTCGTATTGCGCCTACCATCACTAGTCACAGGTGCCCGAAAAGAGGCCGATATAGTGAGAAGTTCAAAAAAACTCATTATGGTGGCATGCATGATTATGAACAATAGATTACAGAATCTGCAGACCCCCAAAAACATAGACAATATGCTCAAGAATGGCTTAAATGTGACACCAGAGGAACAAGAGAAGCTCATTTTAAAATAAACGGAGTGCGATGGTCTGAATTGCTTCGTCTCCCTTACATGGATCCGATCAGATTTGCAGTAGTGGATCCAATGCATTGCTTGTTCCTTGGAATTGCAAAATGGATTATTCAATCCATATTTATTAAAGAAAATAAGTTAAATTCTGAGCAACTTCGTACAGCACAAAAAAAGATGGATAGCGTTCAACTTCCATCTGATATTGGTCGAATCCCTTCAAAGATTGCTATCGGAGAAGGATTTTCAAAGCTCACTGCTGACCAATGGAAAACCTTTATTATGATATATGCAACAACAATTTTATGGGACATGTTAGATGATAATGATAGAAAGATATTGGGACATTTTATTTGGGTGTGTAACTTATTGGTTGCTAGATTTGTTACTGAAGATGATCTGTAAGAAGCCCAAGAAAGATTAAGGGATATGTCAATAAATATAGAAAGAACCTATGGGCCTGAATTTATTATAAGTAATATCCATTTATCAATGTATATTCCTGAATGCATACGGGATTATGGCTCTGTTTATAGTTTTTGGTTATTCCCGTACGAGCGATTAAATGGATACATAGGTAAGCCACACATATCGGGTGTACGAAATTATAATAAATAAAATTTTAACACAAATCTTTTCATAGGTTCATATCCCAACAGTAATCGATAGATCGAACCTGAACTTATGCGAATTGTTCTTAAAAATTCGCTTGTGGATTATCATCTGACACGTCAATGGACATCTGGTCTCCTAGAGAAGTCCCATCAATTTCTTTCTCCAAAGAAAGCTGCCGGCAGTTTAGCTGTAACTAATGAATTTGATAGAGAAGAGTTACAGTATTTTATCTCAATGAGACATGATATATCTAATAAGATCTATGGCACTGAACTTATACCAGGACGTATGCTGACACCTTCACATGAAAAGGTAAGTATTCCTATAGAAGTTCAAAAAATATTATGCGAATGGTATGCAACATTATATAATAGAAAAAAGAAGGATGTAAATACGTGTATGGAAGTAACTATGAACCAACATGCAAGATTAATAATTGGTAATGAAATATTTGGGTCCATGATTGTTGGACGACATGAAAATAATGCAATTATATTAGCGAAGTGGAAAGCATACAGAGATGGAAACAGTGATATTTACCCTGGAGAGGTACAATATTATTTCAAACATACTCTAACACTTCCAAAAAAACCCAAAACACATCTTCTAGCATATGTCAAATGGTATAAAAATGCGCCTTCCTCTAATATACGATTTAAACATAAATTTATGGAACCCGAAAAGTCAAATACAGAATTATGGAAAGCAGAATACTGTAAGGAAGGTCAAGATTCAATTATAGCAGTGCATAGAATATAGGGTCGAGCAATTAAGATAAATTATCGAGTGGGAAAAAGCGATAATTAAGTCTCAATAATTCCGTTGAATAGAAGATTTATTGTTTAATTAATTTTATTTTATTTATATTATATAGATTATTTTCATATAAATAATAAAGCATAGTTATATTTTTATTGTTTTAAATAATCTCTTAGCATGTATGAAACCTTGATTTAAACTTGATTTGAGAAGTAAATATTATATTTGAACATAAGAAATTCAATATTGTGTTTCTGATAAGCGTAAATAAAGGTTAAAAACATGATATGCTAAAATGTATATCGGGTGCCCGATATTATTTACACATATCGGTGACCCGATATTATTTACACATATCGGTGACCCGATATTATTTACACATATCGGTGACCCGATATTATTTACACATATCGGTGACCCGATAGTTGTAAAATAAATATCGTGCACCCGATAGTTGTAAATAAATATCGGGTAGCTGATATTTATTACAAAAATCGGGTATCTTAATAAATATCGGTAATATTTAATACACCTATCGGGGATATAAAAAATTTGATTAAAAAAAAATATCGGGTACTTTAATATATCGGGGACCTGATTTTTTATAAATGACTGATATCTCCCCGACTAGTATTTATTTACACCTATCGGGGACCTATCGGGGGGCCCGATAGGTCCCCGATAGGTCCCCGATAAGTGCCCGATAGGTGTCCGAAATACAGATTTCGACCTGTGGTATTGCGTCTACTATCCTTACCTCAGACCAATGGATTGGTGGAAAGATTTAATAGAACGCTATGTGAAACTCTTGTTAAATCGTCATGTCAACACGGGGGAGAATGGGACGAATATATTCCTTCGACATTACTAGCTTACAGAACTATTTTCCAGACAATGACGAAACAAGAACCTTTCTTCTTGGCATACGGAAGAAAAGCTACACTACCTGTAGAATTTTCTGTGGAAACCTATTCTCGCGAACCCATAAATGATAGAAATTTAATAGATCTCGTATACCGTCGCACAGAACAAATCTATGGAAAAATAAATAAAAAACGTATAGACGCAAATTTACAGATAGAAAAATCTCAATTATCCCAACAAAGATATCACGATTCCAAGAATAAGTTGGAAAGCTATGGTATAGGAGACCAAGTTTTATTATATCGATCATATCTAGAGAAACAATGGAGTAGAAAACTCGAAGCAAAATGGGATGGACCCTTTTTCATTCACGATGACTTAAATAATAAAGCCTATAGCTCGAGGATGATGGAAGGAAGAGTTTTAAAGAAATACGCCCATAGAAATCGCCTGAAGCAATACCATATCCGATCATTAGAACCAATAGTTATTTCTCTTCAGGTACCATGAGAAGGACATTAAAAGTTAATAATTAGTTGGTAATTTTGTACCTTGAAAATCATCTGCTGTAAAGCATAAACAAATTAAACAGTGCATTTTGTGCAAATTATTATTTTCGTCCATTTTTGTGGAAACAATATATTAATTTGAATGTTCTCTTTAAAGTTCCGTAATTCTCCTCTTTCTAATAAATTAGAATGTCTTATTCGTCCAAAATTCTTACATAAGTTCATTGACTCAGAAAAAAAAAAAAAGAGAAAGACGATTTTAATGACTCATTTCAGTTGCCAATCTCCTCTTCGTTAGATAACGCATTCTGTAATACTGATTTACATTATTCCCATTAGTCTTTTTAACTCTCAAAATCCTTCGCGCAATCTCAAGTTTGTACTACCAACAGCGAATTTACATATTATTTAAGCTTTTAGTTAAGACGCGACATAGAAAAATTTTAATATTTTATCCTATAACTTTTATTTTTTTTATTTTTTTTATTTATTATTTATTTTTTTATCATTATTATATTTTTATATACTTCTTTGTTCCCTCAAGTATTTCATCCGTACACTTACTCTGTTCTTGAAATTGTTATAATGAGTAGAGGCCTACAAATTAAAACTTAGATATCAATTTATCTTAGAGAACTTAGACAACCTTGTACTATCACATTACCTTTAAGGGTAATTCCTGGTGGAACATTGGAAGAGAGAGTCTATCATGCTTGTCAACAATTGGGACACGACCAAGGACAATTATACAGGTTACAGACTCATTATTTGCTTGGAGAACTTTTGTCAGAAAAGAGTTGAAGCCCAGCTGTCAGAAGAGAGATTAAGAGATTCTTGACAGTCAGTCAGTTTAGAAGTGTCTGGAAAATCTCTTTTAGAACTTTCTATCTCTATAGGGCAAGGGGAATTTATCACTTACATTAAGTCTATGCCATTACTTGCTTTGTATTATTAAAAATGTACACTGATGACTTCTCAAATGAATTATTAAGGGAGGCTAATGAACTAGGTAGTCAGGATTTGGCTGAACTCCTTTCTTTATAGGAGTTCAGACTTATAAGAAGGGAAAAATGTTAGGAAAACTTTTCTTTTCCTAACTATGTTTTAATTACTTTTATTGAATTCATACATTTTTTTTATATATATAGTTTGTACTTTGTGTTTATTTTACCTTAAATGTTATATTACTAGTTTATTTATTAATATATAGATTAAAAGTAACTAGTAAGAATAATTATATTAAATGAATATCATGTAACTTTACACAAGGCATCAATTTAAGTACATTGATCTTAATTTAAGTACAGTAGTATCATTTTAAGTACAGTGACATCAATTTAAGGACATTGACCTTAAATTGATGCTCCTAGACTTAAAATAAAGACATTGGTCTTATATTGATATTATTGATCATGCAATATTGCATTAAGATACTCAAAGTAATGTTTTTGGATTCAAACTGAGTACCTCTCAAATTGTAATAAATATGATCAAGAAATTCTTTAAATAAAGTTGGTTAACATTTGACTCAGAATACAATCCCTAACATTTAATAAATAATAGCTATTTGCTTCTGAATAAACTATCTGTTGTTATAGTGTTATTAGTTTTGCACAGTGTAATATTAGTTTGTTATCTGGTTATATTTATTGCTTTGTACTTGTTTTCCCACTTGTTTTAATAGGTAGTTAGTCAATCTTTGACACCCTAAACCACTTACTTTTTTTAGTAAAGCTCTCCCAACCAGGTGATAACAGTGCCTTCTAATCAACAGTCTTGTACCTATCGGGGAAGGACTATAAACTCCTAAAAGAACCGTAAAGTCATCCTTAGAATTATGTCTTACCGAAAGACAGGTGACAGCGTCATCCTTCATCCTCGTATGATATCCTTCATCCTCGTACAGTATCCTTCATTCTCGCACGACATTCTTCATCCTTCATTCTCATACAAAAATGACAATCACCTGAAAGTTTATCTAGTGTCACAAAAATATCATCCCCCGTGACATTTCACCTGATCACCAATTTACTTTGCCACAGTATGTAAAATACCCAGGTATTTTATGTGGCAAATTATGGTAATTAAAGATGCCATTTTTAATTATAAAATGAATAATTATAAAATAAATGTAATAAATAATTTATTAAAGAAAATTTAGTATTCGAAACTGAAAGGTCATTAGTCATTAGTCGACTTGGCCAATTTAGCTGGCTTAGTCAGCCGATTTTTTGAAAATTGGCTAAGTCGGTGCTATATAGTAGCATTAGATAGGAGAAATGAAGATAATAATATTGATAATAATATTTTAGCATTAGATAGGAGGGATGAAAATAATAATAATATTGGGATTAAGATGATAGTATTGATAATATTAATACTTTAACATTAGTTAGAAGGGGAGATGATAATATTAATAATACTTACATAGATACTGAATTACAAATTTATTTTTCTATTCCTCAATTCCAAAATATGATATTGGAGATCCCTTTATGAAAAATACAATCCTTTAATTTGGTGGAATGAAAATCAAAAAACATTACCTCTTCTTGCTGAACAAGCACATATTTTTTAGGCATGTCAGCAACTTCAGTACCATCTGAAAACTTTTTTCTGATGCAGGAAATATTTTGACTGATAAACGTAATAGATTAAGTGCTAATATAATTCATAATTTATTATTCTTAAAAGAATTTTATTAATAATAAAAGTTTGATTTATTGATGTGCTAATTAAACACATGACTTTCACATGATTTTCACAAGACGTGCTTATAAATTTTATTTCCATATTAAGAAATTTTGGCTTTACCGGGTACTGACATCACAAGATATTATCATTGATATCACAAATGAACAAACTATTACATAATACTTATTAAAAGATTCTTAATATATATCAGATTAAGGCAGTATTAAACTTTAAATTTTTAGATCTCTAACATTTCTTCAATCAATCATAATAAAATTTAATAGGTCCCATTAATCATGTTTTCAGTATCAGGAATACCAGTTATTGATAAATTATGGATGAGTATTCGGCGTTTTTTTCAAAAATGTTTGTAAGAAAATTTGTAATTTGCAACAAATGAACTTTGTAGCAAGGGTAATAATTTGCCCTTCCATTTTTTTTAAAAAATTCATTCTCTCCAAAACTTCTAAAACCTAGAAGTTTATTTTATCTATGATTTTTTTGCGCTAATTTTATACTTTTTGTACTGTATGTTTGCGTGAGAGACAATTCTAATTTTTATACAGAGATATAAAATTTTTTCCACAGTTAAAAGTTCGCTCAGACAGAAATACATATTAATTAAGTATACATATATGTAGCTTTTCAAAAAAAAAAAGAAATGCCGTGATAACTAAATTATACTTGCATTGCATCGTTATCTGTCAAAGTTATTTTTAATTATTGTCTTTTTTCGATATTTTATTATTTTCAATACAATTAATAATATAATACAGTAAAATAATAAAAATAACAACAAATATAAATATTAATTGGAAGTTCGTGAATATCATCGAATCCGGTAAATTTTTTGAATTTTATTGAATTTAACTATAAGGCTGACAGTTCTTTATTCGATTATATTTATCTTATCTCATTAAAAACAAAATAAATTTCATCTTTGGAATACTTTCATGTGACGTGTATTTAAAACATCCTTCGGAATGTGCGCTATTTTTTGTTTAAATTATTTGTATTATAATTAAAATAAAACCTCAATAATACATCAATCCAATTTGGTAATTAATTACAAAAAAATTGTTTATAAAAAAAAAACCATTTAATACTTAGAAAACATAAATTTACTTATTAATAATAAAAACGCGAATTTAATTTAATTTCAAAAGTTATCTGTTACAATTATATGAATCTTATTATTTTTTTTATTAAAGTAATTATTTGATATAAAAATTTATAATCTATTTTTAGATTTGATTTTATTATTTTTTTTTTGTCGAAAGTCATTTTAATTAAACTTTTTGTGCATAAAGCCCATTCACCAAGACATTTAGGCTTTCTTAAACTAAAAATGATAATTTAAAATTTTTAGAAAAAATGCATCAACATACCTTTCTGATTTAATTGGGTTCACAAAATGCTTTTCGCAACGGGTTATTTTTTCTAAATTTAATGTATCTGACTCAGAGATAGGACTTCTATTGGATATTTTATTATCCCTTAGAATGTAAAGTAATGATCAATTTATTTTTTTGAAAGAGAATATTTTTATTATATATTTTTCTTCCGATCCTTCATCTAAACTTGAGTTTCGTTCTTCCACTTTCTTATTTAGATCTATTCCTTTTTTCTGTTTAATTGACTCCTTGTTTTTTTCTAGTTCTTTGATACAAGAAATTAATAAAGGTTGACTAGAATGTGTGTCATCATTGAAAAAGGTAACCATTTACAATGCCATGAAACCAACCAAGAAAATTTTATGCGATTTTTTAGAGAGATAAAGATATTTTTACGGGCAATAAAATTATAAAGTAAACTATTACACTATTACTCCTTAAATGTTACTTTCATATTAGTAATTAATTCATTTCAAAGATGATTTCATAAATAAACTTTGTTAGTTGAATAAAATAAGAAAATATCAGCGGCAATCAGTTGTGACTTTTGTTTGTATTCGTCAATTGATGCACCCGAGTTTCTCACTCGAGTCGGAGTAACTTATTTTGTAAAAAAAAGTTTACATCCGATAGAATTTATCAATACAGAAGAAACTTTATTATTTCTAAAAAAAAGTATTGATAAAATGAGATTAAAATCATAATAAAAATTAATTGTTATTTCAAATAATGTAACTAAAATATTATAATTATATATATGATATAATTTATGAATTTTATGAATAAAAAACGCGGTGAACGATTTATACTGTATAAAAGTTCCAGCAATACATTTTGACCTGATAATTTATTCTATTATAAAAATATTCTTAACATCCCTAATGTAAATCAAACGAATATGTCATTAAAATGGACAATTACTCTATTAGTTAAAATTCATGGAATTTATTCAATTATAAAATTTAAAAAATGCCATCTATTAACAATATTAATTTCCAAAATATTTTAAACGTACAAATTCCATTTCTTATTAACAAAAATACATTGTTTAAAAGGTTTAATAATACACATTGATTAACTGAAAGGATGATTCAATACTAGGCCATTTTTGAAAATTGATTTGCGAATTTGATTTGATGGATTTACTTGCTATATGACTTTATTTTACTAGGAAATGGTAAAACCATGCAAGTCCAGAGCGTAAGCAATTTATATTATAATATTGTGACATGTGATTGTTATCTAGCAATCATTATCTAAAATCGGACAGACACCCCGTGCATATTTACGTTTTTGATATTTTTAAATCAAAGTATCAAAAACAAAACTTTGGTATCACTTTACTTGTCCATTATAGTGTCCGCTACGCTCCGGACAAATAATAGTTAAATTTTGATGCCTAAGTAACACAAAATCTTCTTTGTTTATTCTTTGTTTTATCTCTATAGTTCTTTATTTATATTTATAAATATAAATATTATGTGTTTGTATTTGCATTTTCATTTATATTTCCTAATATAGTAATTCCAATGTGAGAGATAAACAAAAAAAATGCAAGCAGATTCAAAAAAGTGTATCGTGTTATAATGACCCTCCACAAAATACCTAATATTGTTCNATACACATTGATTAACTGAAAGGATGATTCAATACTAGGCCATTTTTGAAAATTGATTTGCGAATTTGATTTGATGGATTTACTTGCTATATGACTTTATTTTACTAGGAAATGGTAAAACCATGCAAGTCCAGAGCGTAAGCAATTTATATTATAATATTGTGACATGTGATTGTTATCTAGCAATCATTATCTAAAATCGGACAGACACCCCGTGCATATTTACGTTTTTGATATTTTTAAATCAAAGTATCAAAAACAAAACTTTGGTATCACTTTACTTGTCCATTATAGTGTCCGCTACGCTCCGGACAAATAATAGTTAAATTTTGATGCCTAAGTAACACAAAATCTTCTTTGTTTATTCTTTGTTTTATCTCTATAGTTCTTTATTTATATTTATAAATATAAATATTATGTGTTTGTATTTGCATTTTCATTTATATTTCCTAATATAGTAATTCCAATGTGAGAGATAAACAAAAAAAATGCAAGCAGATTCAAAAAAGTGTATCGTGTTATAATGACCCTCCACAAAATACCTAATATTGTTCGTGTTCGGAATGAATCTTAATTATTTATATGTATGTTAAAACTTATAACAATAACAGATAAATAAAATTATTTTTAATTGCAAAAGCAATCTGTTTATATAAAAAACACAAATAAAAAGATACATATATCCTTGCTTTTCGGCATGCATTTTCGGAATATTCTTAATACTGATTTCATGGCAAACTTTAGTAGGAAAAAAATTTAATTTGCTTAAATATATCTCAATTTTGTTGTGTGTAATGTTCTAAGTCGAATTGTCATTAGTCGCCGGCTTTTTTGATTTTATAATCTAAATTACTTGGTCCATTTTCATTTACGCTCATCAATATTAATTTCCATTCATTCATAAATTCTGCACACAAGAAAATAACTCAGCAACAATGAACAATGTTAGTAACTAATGTAGATTTTACACTACTAACATTAGCATTGTTAAGTACAAGTTAAGCTGAGCTGGACCGAACCGGGCCGACGGAATTGACTTAATGGTTTCAAGTAATCGGGTTGGTTCAGTTTGACTTTTCTTCGATGTTAATGGGGCCAAGCCATTGGTTGATAGGGTTGATGGAAAGTTGGTGGAGTTGATAGTAAGAATCCCGTCAGATATCGTACAGCTTGACTTTGACAAGTTGGACCGTTAGCAACACTAGTGTAGTAACTAGCAAAAAAAAATGTAGGGTGTTATATGACAAAAAAAAACGTTTGTTTTTAATTCAGCCTTACGATTAAATTAATAAATTTATTGGAATTTGATGATATTTCCGAACTTCCAATTAATATTTATGTCCGTTGTTCAATTTAAAATGCCGTGAAACCAACCAAGAAATTTTTATGTACTTGTTTAAAAGAGATAAAGATATTAATAAACTTATAAAGTAAATTATTACTCTTCAAATGTTACTTTCATATTAATTAATTCATTTCCTCAGTATAGATAATTTATAAATAAACTTTGTGAATATAATAAAAAATAAAAATTACGGCGTCGATTAGATAAATAATTAAATTTCATGATATTTAACAAATAAAATACTGAATAATCTTATATAACAGAAAAAAAGAAAAGACCTAGCATTAATATCCGAGTTTTACGTTCATGTAAATTATAAACGTTATAAAAAGGCATCCGAAAATCTATCGATTAATTTCCAATAACAGAAAAGAAACTTTATTGATTCTAAAAAAAGCATTGATAAAATGTGATTATAATCATAATGAAAAATCAAAATTGAAAAAAATAAAATAGTGTAATAAAATAATATATATACATGATATAATTTATAAATAAAAAACGAACTGAACGATTTAACTGAAATGTTCTAGCCATACATTTTGACGATTATGTCATTAAAATGGTAATGATTGAATAATAGTTCTATAAGTTAAAGCTTGGAAAGGTAATTTCATCATCCATAGTCATATATGCATGAAAAAATTATTTGATACAAGATTATTCATATCAAAAAGTGGATAATTAGGGTAGGTAACATATGGGGAGGGGGGTTTTGATCACCAAGAGATGAAGAAAAGTTTTGATTCATATTAGGAAATGGAGAATTACTGAAACATTTTTGCCAGATGCTTGCCGTAAATGAAACAAAGAGAAGGGACGGTTTATTTGAAAAGCTCTTTAACCTTTTTAGTTAACTGTTTGTAATATTTTTTTACATATTGTGGTTCTTGTTATAATTTGTAACTATATGATTAAATTCTTTTCGATAAACGCTTTAATTCCATTTTTTGAATGTATTTGTCTGTGGAAAATGGAATTCTACCATGTCTATAGTATTTTGGCAGTTAATAGGAAATGTCATATTTTAGTAAGCCTTTTTTTTGTTCGTGAAGAAAAATTTAATATAAAAATTTTTATTAATAATTATAATCAATATTTTTTTTTGTATGGAGTAAGCAAAATACAACATTCACCAGATTTTAATTATTGTTAAAACATACACCCTACAAAAAGATTTTTTTTGTGAAATTGTAATCGTGTATTTCTTTAATCTCTAGGAATACTTTACTTTTTATGTAAAACGACTCGAATAGATAAGAAATCGTATTTATTCGTATCCTTCGATTTTTAAATGTGTTAGATTATTATTAGTATTAATTAAATAATAATATACGTAAAAAAAACTTTAAAAAAAAAGAAGGCCCAAAAATTATTTTGAAAAGGGATTATATGTATAAATGCACTATTTAATATACAAGTTAATTATATCAATGTATAAATTAAAATTCATAAAATATATAGAAATAAAGTTTGAGCTAGCTAAAATATAAATATAAAGAATACATATAAAAACAAAAATAAATACAGTAGGGAAAATAAATCGCGTGATACTAGTAATTTTTTAACAATAAATCTGACCATTTCTAATCTTCATTTTTCCAACAGCAACGCCACGCCAAACCCAAAAGCCAAATCCATGACAACGCATTTTTTTTTGTTTTTTAATATTTGAATAGTACAAAAACAGATAAAATAATTCCGAATGCAAAACACTTCTTTGTTTGTTGTTTGATTCTTCGATTATAGCTTTTCTTTTAATTTTTCTGTCACTGTCACATGCAGGGTTCAATGGCTTTTAATTCTGGATGGTTTTCACCATATTTATTATAACATACTTTGCAGTAACATAATTTATTAGTTAAACCGCTTTTTTTATTTGTTAAAATAATGTACTCTTTTAAACTTTGTACCATGTGTAGAAGAAAAAAAAATAATCACGATCGGACAATTTTTTATTCTATACTTGTACTGTACGTACTAATTGTACTAAATTTTATAAACCGAGTTGTACTAAGACATTAGTACTTAGTACTTAGTACAAATACTGTACTATACTAATTTTTGGCTAGTACAGTGTACTACCACATCCCTGGTCACATGCATTCATTTCCATATTTATTTATTTATTGATATTTCTTAATTTATATTTCTTTATTGATATTTCTTTATTGATATTTCTTTCTAATACTTAGTAGTGTTAGGTGACGCATTTCTATAATCATTTATATATTTGCATTTATATTTCCTAATATAATAATGATTGCTTTGTGGTCACAACAATAAATGCAAAATATTTACATTATTGTTATTCTTCAAATTTCTAATCTATAGCATTTGCATTTGTATTTCCTAATATAATGACCTGATATTTTAATTATGATTGTTTTGTAGTTATAACAATAGGGATTTGATTTTAGAAAACTCTTTTATCATCGTTATGATTATTATCAACATGTAAAACAACGATTGAGTGTACATATTTTTTGTAGAAGATTGTACAAGTAAACAGTTTCCTTTTATAAAAAATAATTCCTTGTTATGATTGGTGTTGCTTCGTTGTTCGAGTTTTATTTTTATATTATTATTTTATTATTACTTATATTGTTTATTAATTGTTATTATATGTACTGTATGTATATTTATACAACATATTCAATATATATTTATTATTATTATATTATTAATTAATTTATTTCAAAATAATAAAAAAATATAGAGGATTAGCGAAAAAAGAAATTCTTTCATCTTAAATATATATATATTGAGGTGGCACGAAGAGGACAAAAGTCACGGTGGATAAATTATCCTTGTGTGTCATCCTTCATCCAAGGTGACTATTTGTTCATCCTGGTACAAAGAACGTGTTTATGGATGATAGAGGATGAAGGTAAACAAGAAGAGAAAATATAAAAATAGAAATAGCTGCGGTTGGGAAAAGGAAAGAGAGATTCCCTTCTCGCGAAAACATTTCTTTTATTATTCATATATACTTAAAACTTAATTAAACTTCTTAATAATTTCAATAATATTAATAAATAGTTTCGAAATAATTCTAATAATAATTAATTTTATAATAAATAATTTCATAGTAATCTAATAGTTCTAAAATACTTTTTTTTTTTTAGTAAATAATTTTGTAATAATTAATTCAAATAATAAATAATTTCATATAGTAATACGCCAAAGCAATAATATCTCTATTGTTATACTTTTGTAATAAATCTTTATAATACTTTTAATAAACTACTTTTGTTTCTTTGCGAGTTACTTCAAAAGTCTATTAAATTTCGGCAGTGTACGTAGTAGTTTAGTAGAGGATACTTTTACTCCACTTACTCATCGTACCTTCAGATATTATTTCTTTGGTTGCTACTAAAAATATTATTACTACCATGAACATTTGCAAAATTTGAAGAATTTGTGGAAGCATCTGTTGAATTATTATTTGTAATTGCTTTCAGAAAAGCTTTCTCTTAAAATTTCTCTAAATGTTGTTGCATTTGTTGTATTTCATAATCTGGAATTTTAGGGAAATATTTCATCAAGATCCATATTATTGATATGATAAGCTAATTTTTGATTTAAAAAACTCCATAAATTAGGATTTTTAAGATTACGTTCTGGCTTAATCGATTCTTCTATAACTTTATTCGTGAAATTTTCGATAGAATCTTTATAACACTCCNATTCTAATAATAATTAATTTTATAATAAATAATTTCATAGTAATCTAATAGTTCTAAAATACTTTTTTTTTTTTAGTAAATAATTTTGTAATAATTAATTCAAATAATAAATAATTTCATATAGTAATACGCCAAAGCAATAATATCTCTATTGTTATACTTTTGTAATAAATCTTTATAATACTTTTAATAAACTACTTTTGTTTCTTTGCGAGTTACTTCAAAAGTCTATTAAATTTCGGCAGTGTACGTAGTAGTTTAGTAGAGGATACTTTTACTCCACTTACTCATCGTACCTTCAGATATTATTTCTTTGGTTGCTACTAAAAATATTATTACTACCATGAACATTTGCAAAATTTGAAGAATTTGTGGAAGCATCTGTTGAATTATTATTTGTAATTGCTTTCAGAAAAGCTTTCTCTTAAAATTTCTCTAAATGTTGTTGCATTTGTTGTATTTCATAATCTGGAATTTTAGGGAAATATTTCATCAAGATCCATATTATTGATATGATAAGCTAATTTTTGATTTAAAAAACTCCATAAATTAGGATTTTTAAGATTACGTTCTGGCTTAATCGATTCTTCTATAACTTTATTCGTGAAATTTTCGATAGAATCTTTATAACTCTCCACCTTGATTTTTAAAATACTCTCAAATGTGATATCGCCAACTTCAGATAATCTATTTCTAAAAGTTGTAAAATATCACCAATTACAGAATATATTAAATTAAATCCCAACTTAATGAGCTCATCAAGTCTTTCGATTACTTTTGTTACATCAGATTTAACGTAATTTGGAGTTGGAGAAGGCGGAAACAAAACAAGGGTTGCACCTTGCATTACCAAATCATTAACATCTTCGCAGATTTGACAATATCCTATTTCAATCTACATCGGCACTAAATCTTTACATATTAAAATAGCTCGTGCTATGACATTTAATTGTCTTCTATTTTCATATCCATCTTTCGGAGGATATTCTTCGGGCATTGAAGGTAAATCATTTTTTTTAGGTCTAGGGGGAAATGGAATAAACTTCATTTTATGAATTAATTCTATAATTTAATCCATATTTCTAAATAGAATGTCCGGTATATCACTTATCACATGTGGACCAGCTGACAAAAAATGAAAAAGTTCCATATCATTTCCTTTGGCAGTTAGTTCTTCGATTTTACCCTATAGAAAATCTTTGGGCAATCGTCAAGAGAAACATGGAGTTACGTAAACCAAAAAATCTTAACGAATTAGAAAGTTTTTTGGGTGAAGAATGGGAAAAAATTCCAAATAGTGTTTTAATTAATCTTGCAAATTCAATGTCACAACGTTGTAAAGAAATTATTGAAAAAAATGGAGAGAGAATATCATTAATTTTTTTTTAATAAAATCTGCCGAGTTTCGGCTTTAAAATAATACAATATAAATTGCGATAATCATTTCAATAACGTGATTTAAAAAAATGTCATTTTTTTTTTTGAAATTACTATGTTAATATTTATATTTTCATTTGTTATATAATTATTCTAATAAAATACAGGGTTAAATAATATAATAGTTATATGATTTGATATATTTCTGTTATCACTGTATTTAGAAAAATGCATGTAGGATATAAATAAATAATGATAGTAATTGATAAATAATAATAATGATAAACAATTAAATCCCAAATTTGTACTTTTTCATATCGCCAAAATGTGATTGAGAATTTATTAATAATATAAATATCCCTCTTTTGCGAACAAAAAAATTCTTACTTAAATTTGTCGTTTCCTATTAACATCCAAAATAACGCAAGCATAATAAAAATTCCATTTCTACCATCAATTAGCGCAGATGAAATCGTACAAATGCATTTAAGAAATAGAATTAAGAGCGTTAACCAAACGATGAACGCATTTATGATTTATCGAAAAGAATTTAATCGTGTAGTTACAAATTATAATCTTGAACTTAAAGATATATCTAAATATGCTAGCATTTCTTGGGAACAGGAACCACAACATGTGAAAAAATATTACAAACAATTAACTAGAAAGGTGAAAGAAATTTTCAAAGAAAAGTCTCCTCTTTGTTTCATCCACAGTAAGCAAGTATCCAGTACAAATAATAATAATGTCATTCTAGACACATTTGACTCTCCATTTCTTAATACAAATCGAAACTTTCCTTCACCTCTTGATGACCAAAACTCTCCCTTCCCATATGTTACTTACCCTAATTATCCACTTCTTGATATGAACAATTTTGTATCTGATAATTTTGAAAATTCTCTTCGTGCATTTATGACTATGGATGATGATGAACTTATGAATAATATTTCCGAAGATTTGGGTTTAGCTTATAGAGCAATCATTCAATCATTACCATTCTAATGGTGTGATTTACATTAAAGATTCCCCGATGTACTCACTATTTATTTATTTTAAATAATGAACTATTTTTGTTTTCTTTACTTTACAAATATTTTAGTTACAGTTGATTAAAAATATATTGAAAAATATATAAATTTTTTTTATTTACAAAATTTTTTGGGATTTATGACGTAAACCGTTTTTAAAGTGATTAAGTAAAGGTACGAAACTATTCAGATATCAATTTTGCAAAGCTATCTTAAAAAAAAAAATTGAAAAAGAGTACTTTAGTAAAAGTAAACTGACTTTGAGTGATTAAGTAAAGTTTTCGAAGTTTTAGAAAATACTTTTATTTTACATTTCATCATTATTTTTATTTATACAAATTTTATATTTGAAATAAAAAAAATACATTAATATTTAGTTTGGTTTGACAAGTTTATTGCCCGTGTCTATTAATAGATTATAGTCGTTAATCAACAAAATTTTTTTCGTATCGTATATCTATCAAAGAAAAAAATTAATTGCATATTAAGATGATCGGTTGTAGTACAAAAATTAATACGCTTCTTTCTTTTGTGCATTACGATACTAACTATTTCTTTCTTTGTGCATTACAATTATTACAATTCTGTAAAATTTTACGTACACGAGATTTTTGGTAAAAAATCCGTAAGCAAAATGCTAAAATAATTAAAAAAAAATTTTTTTTTATTTACATATTTACTTCTATAGTTGGTGCCGAAATTCAAAAAAGGAAATGTTAAATAAATGCTAATGTTGATATTTTCTTTCCCCGCTTTTTTTTTTCTCGTCTCTGACCTTGTAACATACATCTTGCTGATGCACCAAATACAACATACAAACCTGTCTGAACATCTGATATATTGCGAATTGGGAAAGAGATGACAATTAAATTAATAATTGAAGAAAAGGAGTCCAGCAAAACTAGCGAGTAATTAAAACTGTATTCTTTTTTTCCTATTCAAAGCAGAGAAAAATCATTAAAAAAAACAATATTCACACCTACACTCAACATTGTTTTTAAAAAAAAGATAACAATAAAATTAAAATTTTCATATTTCTTATTATCAATTATAATAAAAATTTGTATCGGAATTTTAATATCGTTACAAGTTTTTTTTTAATTATTTACTTTATTCTTTTTTTCTTAATTCTTTTCCCCAGTAATATTTCACAGTAATATTTACTTTCAGGATAAAAAAAGTATAGAGATAAATTTCAAATTTAATAATAATAATTTAATTAATTTTATATATGCATATTTCTATTTTTTCCACCCATAAAATAGTTAGAAAATTATTAAGTTATCATCTGTTCATTTCTTTGACCAACAAACTAATTCTTTCTTTTTTGATATAGAAAGAGAATCAAAATAAAAGTTTGGGTCGATTGTTTTTTTTTGTTTTCTCTAAAAATTTTCGTAATATTATGCATTGTTCCGTCCTATTGCCGAACTATTGAATTGATTTTTTTAAAAACCTTGGTGGTGATTGGTCAAAGTAAAATTTATGGTTAGAATTAACCAATAAATTATTTATATTGTTTCATATTACCTTTAATTTCGTTGCCTTTCGGCATGCATTTCGGAATATTCCTAATACTGTTTTTCGCGGTAAACTTTAATGAAAATCCGAATTTAATTTGCTTAAAAATAAGAAAAATATACTTATAAAAAAAACCCCTATTGTTTATTCTTTCACAATTTATCTATCTATTTTTATCTGCGTTCAAATATTAATATCCGTTCATAACTATATTCTAAGTGAAGTAGAAACCAGTAAAATAAAAAAAAATGTGGGGTGTTATACAAATAAGACTAAAAAAATGGTTGTTTTTTATTCAGCCTTACTGTTAAATTCAATAAATTTATCGTTATTATTTTTCGTATTTGTCTTACTTTATTTTCTTATTCATTATTTTACTGTATTTTATATCGAAAATAATAAAAATATCAAAAAATAACTTTGACAGATAAAAATTTCGTTTCATTACTTTTTTTTTGAAAGGACGAATTAATTTAATTATTGTGTCATGTGCAATTACATTTAAGTAATAACTTTGTTTGAAGATATTACTTCGCATAGAAGAACAATTAACAAGATATTACCACTTCTTCCAGCCCACTTTATATTATTCCTGAAGCCTTCAGGCTAAAGGTATGTACTTCAGATTATCTGACCTTGCCACAAAGAGCGTGAGATTACAAATTTTCTTAAAAAAACGCTGAATAATTCATTTATAATTGATTGTATTCCTTGTACTGAAAAACAGCATTAATCAATGGAAGCTTTTGGTCTATTAAATTTATTATGATAAATTGAAGAAATGTTAGAGATAAAAATTTAAAGTTTAATACTATAAGTATTACTGTTATGTAATAGTTGTTTCCCATATCATGTTATAAAACTGATTATTGACAACCATTATTCAATGAAATATTATTTCTTAAAAATATAAAAAATATTTACAGTAGTATAATAATTTTCGCAAAGCGCTTACAAGGATATATATTTTTCTTATTTAACTAGATTTTTTTGGAATTTCTGAAGATTTATGACGTATTTTTCAGTATTTTGAACCAAGAAACTATTTTAAAGTGGTTAAGTAAAGTTGTTCAACAGGTACGAAACTATTCAGATATCAATTTTGCAAAGCTATCTTACAAAAAACATTGATTTTTCTCATTTAATTTTTTTTTTGATACTTCGAACATTTTTTAGTACTTTAGTAAAGTAAACTGCTTTGAGTTATTAAGTAAAGTTATTTAGAAAGTCTGAAATTATTTAAATATTAATTTTCGCGAAGCAAGTTTACATTTCATTTTTCAATATTTAGACTTAATAAAAATAAACAAGTTTTAAAATTTCCATTTTCTCCAAAACCTAGAAGTTTATCTTGATACATTTTATACTCAAATTGATATTTTTTCACTTTTTCTAAGGCATAAATAAAATTTGTGCTTCTTTATGCTGATTTTATACTGTATGTTGGCGTAAGGTAATTTTTGTACGAGGAAAAAATTTTTTTCCATAATAAAAGGTTCGTGTAAACAGAAATATTAAAGTTTTATGGTTTACATACATATGTACGGTACCTTAATTTGAGACCGTTAATGGCATTTAATATATTTTAAGTATGCATACAATATGTCACTTTTTCATGAAAAAAGTAATGCCGCGATAACTAAGTTTATACCTGCATTGCATTGTTATCTGTCAAAGTTATCTTTTTAATTGACTTTTTTATTATTTTCAAATGAATAATTTAATACAGTAAAACATTAATACACATCGAGAGGGTAAGACTAATACAAAATTAATTGAAAGTTTATGAATATCACTGAATCTCGATAAATTTATTTAAATTTATTGGATTTAACTTTTTTTTTATAGCACCTCCACATTTTTTTATTTACTAGTTTCTACACCGGTGTGGTGTTGTTAACGGTCCAACTTGAAGTCAAGCTGTACTGTATCTGATGGGTCATTACTATCAACTCCATCAACTTTCTATCAACCCTATCAACTCCATCAGCCCTATTAACTCCACCAACCCCATTGGCTTGGCCAATCAACTCAGAAGTCAAGTCAACTGAATTAAACCGATGACTTGAAACCCTTAAATTGGTTCAATTGTTCTGATTCGGTCTAGCTCGCTTAGCTTGTACTAACATTATTCATTATAGTTGAGTTATTTGCTTGTATGCAGAATAATACAATATTAATACATAATTAATATACCATATGAATACACATGTACAAACACTCAGAATAAGATATGAACAGAAATTACTATCGATGAATAAAATATGAAATCATGGGTTTTATAAGTTTTTATTGGTCTAAATTATTTATTGTACAAAAATAAAAAAAATCGGCGGATAACGACAATTCGGCTTAGGACAAAATTGAGATATATTTAAGCAAATTAAAATTTTTTTCCGACTACAGAAAAACAAAATTAGGAATATTCCGAAAATGCATGCCGAAAAGCAAGGAAATTAAATGTTAAAAAATTACATAATAATTTATTATCCGTTGGATTTAAAAAAAAAAAACATAATTTATTAGCCATAATTCAATAGATCAATATGTATTTTGCACAGGGTCATTTAACAAAATATCCCTGCAGGTTTTCTTATTGCATGATTGTTATGATCACAAAACAATGATAATTGAAATCACTCATTATTATATTAGGAAATACAAATGCAATTAGATAAATAAAGGTTATAAATAAGAATAATAAATTAAGAATTATAAATAAATAATGATCGAAGAATCAAACAACAAACAAAGTGTTTGTATTTGGACGTTATTTTATCGGTTTTTGTACTAGTTTCTTCGTTTAACTTAGAATTTGAGAAATTTGATGATTTTATAATTTGAATGCAAATTGAATTACAAAAATAAAATAAAAAAATATAAAAAAAAGTAAACCAAAAAATAAACCAAAATGCATGTTGATGTAGTTGTCATGTTGGGTTTGGCGGGCGTTGCTGTTGAAAAAATAAAGATTGAAAACAGGTCAGTTTATTTAAAAATTACTAGTATCACGCGAATTTGTGTAAAGTCTATAACTTTACTGAAAATTCAAAAAAAAAAAAGAAGTAGAAATTGAAACTGAAGAATTTTTTTTATCAAAATAACACTTCTTTCGACTTTGCTGACCTTTCAGAAAGTGATTAAAAATTATTAAATGAACATATTGAAGATACTGTTTGTGTTATTGTGATTTTTAAAAACTAATACATTTTCTTGGATTGCTTGCTCAATTCCAAACTTCAATTCGCTGCATCAGTTAAAATAGACAATGATGATGATGAAAAACGAAAAAGGCATAATTTTGCTTACAGTGAAGCTCTAGAAACTTTGGGAGTAAAGTTCATTAATAGATATTAATAATTTAAAACTGCAAATTAAAGCGGCACAAAGTGAAAATTGATAAAACAGATATTTTATTGTCAGAATATCTTGATGACCCATATGTGAATCAATATGAAAAAGAACTATTAATCAATGAAAAGATTAACTTTTAATAGCATTTAATAATTCAGATAATTATCCCTTTAACCGTACATTTTAGCAGGTAAATTTGTCCGCTAAAATAATTGAAGAAAATTAGGCAAGAAATAATTTTTTATTTTAAATCTTAGCTTAATTTGACGCATATATCATATGATCCAAATGAATAACAAAATTTCAAGTCATGAAATTTGCTATACTTCAGCCATGAGGTATCTCAAATGATCAAACTTCTCAAAAAATTTATTTTAACTACTACATATCTGAATGAAATAAAATTACTATATAATAGGGGTACTGATTAATAATAAAATTTTATATTATTAGAATAATGAAATCGACTAAATTACAAATATTTGCATTAGCATATTTACATCAATAAACTGATAAATAAATATTTTCTTGACTGTTAAGTTTTTCTATTATTAGTATCATAGTGCCAGGTTGCTGCATAAAGTTTAAAAGTTGATCAAAGCGGGGTTTAGCTTAAGGAATTTGAGTCACGATTTTGGCGGGAACGCTAGGATAATATTCTATTGAGAACATTCTATTGAAAACATTCTATTGAGAACATTTATTCTACGTACATGCCATAAACCAAAACTACATGCCATAAACCAAAATTGAATATTTAGAACGAACATTGTCCTTTTTCCGTAAATACACTGCCGATCATGCATGCCTTAACCAAAACCAAAACAAACAAAACAAACCAAAACTGAACATTTAGAACGAACATTGTCCTTTTTCCGTAAATACACTGCCGATCATGCATGCCTTAACCAAAACCAAAAC
>PQFF01000206.1:192269-203521 GCA_003547095.1 Diversispora epigaea
AAACCAAAACTGAACATTTAGAACGAACATTGTCCTTTTTCCGTAAATACACTGCCGATCATGCATGGCCTTAACCAAAACTGATCTTACAGAATGAATATGAATTTTGAAAAAGCCTGTCAGAATTTATTAGTAAAAATTATATAAATATCCCTCTTCGGTGAACAAAAAAAACTCTTACTTAAACATGTCATTTCCTATTAACTACCAAAATACATCAAACATACAAGTTCCATTTCCTCCATCTATTAGTCCAGATGAAATCGTACAAATGCATTTAAGAAATAGAATTAAGAGCGTTAACCAAACTATGAATGCGTTTATGATTTATCGAAAAGAATATAATCATATAGTAACAAAGTTTAACATTATACGTAAAGATATATCTAAATATGCTAGCATTTCTTGGAAACAAGAACCAAAACATGTAAAAAAATATTATAAAAAGTTAGCTAAAAAAGTTAAAGAACTTTTCAAAGAAAAAGTTCCTTCCCTTTGTTTTATAAACAGCAATCTAGTATCTAGTATAAGTGATAATAATGTCTTTTTAGACACTTTTAACTCTCAATTACCTAATACAAAACGAAACTCTTGATGATCTAAACTCTCCCTTCCCATATCCACTTCTTGATATGAACAATTTTGTATCTGATAATTTTGAAAATTCTCTTCATGCATATATGACTATGGATGATGATAAACTTATGAATTATATTTCCGAAGATTTGGGTTTAACTTATAGAGCAATCATTCAATCATTACCATTCTAGTGGTGTGATTTACATTAAAGATTCCCCGATGTGCCGTCACACTCACTATTTACTTATTTTATATAATGAAATATTTTTGTTTTCTTTACTTTACAAATATTTTAGTTACAGTTGATTAAAAATATATTGAAAAATATATATATATATTTTATTTACAAATTTTTTGGGATTTATGACGTAAACCGTTTTTAAAGTGATTAAGTAAAGTTACGAAACTATTCAGATATCAATTTTTGCAATTAAAAAAAAAAATTGAAAAATAAGTGAGTACTTTGATAAAAGTAAACTGACTTTGAGTAAGTAAAGTTTTCGAAGTTTTAGAAAATACTTTTATTTTACATTTCATCATTATTTTTATTTATACAATTTTATATTTGAAATAAAAAAAATACATTAATATTTAGTTTGGTTTGACAAGTTTATTGCCCTGTCTATTAATAGATTATAATCATTAATCAATAAAATTTTTTTCGTATATTAAAGAAAAAAATTAATTGCATATTATGATCGGTTGTAGTACAAAAATTAATACTCTTCTTTCTTTTGTGCATTACGATACTATCTTACTATTTCTTTCTTTGTGCATTACAATAATCACAATTCTGTAAAATTTTACGTACACGGGATTTTTGGGTAAAAAATCCGTAAGCAAAATGCTAAAATAATTAAAAAAATTTTTTATTTACATATTTACTTCTATAGTTGGTACCGAAATTCAAAAAAGGAAATGTTAAATAAATGCTAATGTTGATATTTTCTTTTTTGAATTTCGGCACCAACTATGAAAGTTCATTGGTCTACTTAGCCGATTTTTTGAAAATCAGTTAATATTTTTAGCCGATATTTTATCACTGTTTTTTAATCACATGATTTTTTGAATGACATTAGCATTAGCCGAATAAGCAGACTAAAATATAAGCGATTTTTTTTAGAACACTAGACGGGATGTGAATTTTATTTTTTTTTATTTTGGTGAGGAGGGGGTTTTTTTTTATAAAGATAGGATTTTCGTTGGAAGAGCCCTTTTTTATTAATACATACAATTCAATTTTATTTTATTTTTTTTATTCTAAATATTTCTTCTTTACAGTTATTTCCCGCTTTTTTTTTCTCTTCTCTGACTTTGTAACATACATCTTGCTGATGCACCGAATACAACATACAAACCTGTCTGAACATCTGATATATTGCGAATTGGGAAAGAGATGACAATTAAATTAATAATTGAAGAAAAGGAGTCCAGCAAAACTAGCGAGTAATTAAAACTGTATTCTTTTTTCCTATTCAAAGCGGAGAAAAATCATAAAAAAAAAACAATATTCACACCTACACTCAACATTGTTTTAAAAAAAGATAACAATAAGATTAAAATTTTCATATTTATTATTATCAATTATAATAAAAATTTGTATCGGAATTTTAATATTGTTACAAGTTTTTTTTAATTATTTACTTTATTCTTTTTTTCTTAATTCCTTTCCTCAGTAATATTTCACAGCAATATTTACTTTCAGGATAAAAAAAGTATAGAGATAAATTTCAAATTTAATAATAATAATTTAATTAATTTTATATATGCATATTTCTATTTTTTCCACCCATAAAATAGTTAGAAAATTATTAAGTTATCATCTGTTCATTTCTTTGACCAACAAACCAATTCTTTCTTTTTTGATATAGAAAAAGAATCAAAATAAAAGTTTGGGGTCGATTGTTTGTTTTTTGTTTTCTCTAAAAATTTTCGTAATATTATGCATTGTTCCGTCCTATTGCCGAACCGAACTATTGAATTGATTTTTTTAAAAACCTTGGTGGTGATTGGTCAAAGTAAAATTTATGGTTAGAATTAACCAATAAATTATTTATATTGTTTCATATTACCTTTAATTTCGGCATGCATTTTCGGAATATTCCTAATACTGTTTTTCGTGGTAAACTTTAATTAAAATCCGAATTTAATTTGCTTAAAAATAGGAAAAATATCTCGTGTGCGGATTGTCAATTTTTCTATACAAATAAAACTTTATTAAAAAAAACCCTATTGTTTATTCTTTCACAATTTATCTATCTATTTTTATCTGCGTTCAAATATTAATATCCATTCATAACTATATTCTAAGTGAAGTAGAAACCAGTAAAATAAAAAAAAATGTGGGGTGTTATACAAATAAGACTAAAAAAATGGTTGTTTTTTATTCAGCCTTACTGTTAAATTCAATAAATTTATCGTTATTATTTTTCGTATTTGTCTTACTTTATTTTCTTATTCATTATTTTACTGTATTTTATATCGAAAATAATAAAAATATCAAAAAATAACTTTGACAGATAACAATTTCGTTTCATTACTTTTTTTTTTTGAAAGGACGAATTAATTTAATTATTGTGTCATGTGCAATTACATTTAAGTAATAACTTTATTTTAGGTCTTACTTCGCATAGAAGAACAATTAAGATATTACCACTTCTTCCAGCCCACTTTATATTATTCCTAAAGCCTTCAGGCTAAAGGTATGTACTTCAGATTATCTGTCCTTGCCACAAAGAGCGTGAGATTACAAATTTTCTTAAAAATTATTGAAAAAACGCTGAATAATTCATTTACAATTTATTAGTAACTGTATTCCCGGTACTGAATGCAGCATTAATCAATGGGAGCTTTTTGATCTATTAAATTTATTATGATAAATTGAAGGAATGTTATTGATAAAAATTTAAAGTTTAATACTGCATTAATCTGATATTAAGAATCTTTTAACAAGCATTATGTAATGGTTTGTTCCCAGGCTGTGAATTAACTGATTATCTATATCACAGACCTAATGTCCTGTGCATTTTTAATATTTTTCTCGGCTGATATTATTAAACTTTCATATTAGTAATTAATTCATTTTTTGTACATATAGATAATTTGTAAATAAACTTTATTAGCAAATAAAATAATTTGCTGTGAAAGATATTGGTAAAAATTATCAATTGAATTCCATGTACTGTATGTACAGTACACGTACTCGTTACCATGTCATTTAATAATTTAATAACNTTCATAACTATATTCTAAGTGAAGTAGAAACCAGTAAAATAAAAAAAAATGTGGGGTGTTATACAAATAAGACTAAAAAAATGGTTGTTTTTTATTCAGCCTTACTGTTAAATTCAATAAATTTATCGTTATTATTTTTCGTATTTGTCTTACTTTATTTTCTTATTCATTATTTTACTGTATTTTATATCGAAAATAATAAAAATATCAAAAAATAACTTTGACAGATAACAATTTCGTTTCATTACTTTTTTTTTTTGAAAGGACGAATTAATTTAATTATTGTGTCATGTGCAATTACATTTAAGTAATAACTTTATTTTAGGTCTTACTTCGCATAGAAGAACAATTAAGATATTACCACTTCTTCCAGCCCACTTTATATTATTCCTAAAGCCTTCAGGCTAAAGGTATGTACTTCAGATTATCTGTCCTTGCCACAAAGAGCGTGAGATTACAAATTTTCTTAAAAATTATTGAAAAAACGCTGAATAATTCATTTACAATTTATTAGTAACTGTATTCCCGGTACTGAATGCAGCATTAATCAATGGGAGCTTTTTGATCTATTAAATTTATTATGATAAATTGAAGGAATGTTATTGATAAAAATTTAAAGTTTAATACTGCATTAATCTGATATTAAGAATCTTTTAACAAGCATTATGTAATGGTTTGTTCCCAGGCTGTGAATTAACTGATTATCTATATCACAGACCTAATGTCCTGTGCATTTTTAATATTTTTCTCGGCTGATATTATTAAACTTTCATATTAGTAATTAATTCATTTTTTGTACATATAGATAATTTGTAAATAAACTTTATTAGCAAATAAAATAATTTGCTGTGAAAGATATTGGTAAAAATTATCAATTGAATTCCATGTACTGTATGTACAGTACACGTACTCGTTACCATGTCATTTAATAATTTAATAACCATTTTAATTTAAATAAAATACTGAATCTTCTTATACAACAAAAAAAAAGTATACCCGAGTTTCTCGACTCGTGTAAGTAACTAGTTTTATAAACGTCATATCCGTGAGAATATATCAATTAATTTCCTATAATTGAAAAAGCTTTATCTGAATATATTGATTCTAAAAAAAATTAATAAAATTAAATCATAATCATAATAAAAAATTAATTGATTTTGCTAATGTATTTTTTATTTATTTCCAATATACTGTAGAATGATATTATATATGATATAATTTATGAATAATTTATCCTATTATAAGAATATTCTTAACATACTCTTTTCTAAATAGCAATTATTGAACGATTGCTTTATAAGTTAAAGTCAAATCTTCGGAAAGATAATTCATAATTTCATCATCATTCATAGTCATATATTCATGAAGAGAATTTTCAAAATTATCAGGTACAAGAGTGTTCATATCAAGAAGTGATTATTAGGGTAGGTAGCATATAGGGGGTTTTGATCATCAAGAGATGAAGGAAAGTTTTGATTCATATTAGAAAATGGTGTCTAAAGAGATACTTACTTACTGTGAATGAAGCAAAAAGGAGCCTTTTCTTTGAAAAGTTCTTAGCTAATTGTTTGTAATATTTTTTTACATATTGTGGTTCTTGTTTCCAAGAAATGGCAGCATATAAAGATATATATCTTTAAGTTCAAGATTACAATTTGTAACTACATGATTAAAAATTCTTTTCGATAAATCATAAATGCGTTCATCGTTTGGTTAACACTCCGATAAATAATGGAAATGGAATTTTTATTATGTTTACAGTGCTTTGGTAGTTAATAGGAAATGAATTTGTGCATTTAAAGTATTTTGGAAATTAAAATTGTTAAGAGATGGCATATTTAAGTAAGAATTTTTTTAATTTTTTTTTTCGTTCACGAACAGGGTTATTTATATAAAAATTTTTATTAATAAATCGTTACATTACATTTACGTTAATGTTATTTTTATTTTTTTTAAATCAATGAATCTATTAAATACTCCACAAAAAAATTACTTATAAATTAAAAAACTAATATTTACAATTTTTTTTTGTTCAAAAATATGTCAACTACTTTTGAAGTTTTAGCATATATAAGTTCACAAAAGGGAACATTTGCATCTGGCATAGTTAATGGAATTGCTTTCTACAAAATACTTAATAATAAAACAGTAGTATTATGAATTAAATACATCAAACATAAATAAATGGAAAAATATACAATATTAATTTAAAATTCAAACTTCCCTAACCTTGAACTCTTATTAATTATTTTAAATCTTTGATAAAAAATAAAAAATAAAAATAACAATAATTAAAATCTTTAATTGTGATTAGATATCTAAATTAAACATTAATAAATATAATATTAACTTAAAATTCAAACAAACNTAATAAATCGTTACATTACATTTACGTTAATGTTATTTTTATTTTTTTTAAATCAATGAATCTATTAAATACTCCACAAAAAAATTACTTATAAATTAAAAAACTAATATTTACAATTTTTTTTTGTTCAAAAATATGTCAACTACTTTTGAAGTTTTAGCATATATAAGTTCACAAAAGGGAACATTTGCATCTGGCATAGTTAATGGAATTGCTTTCTACAAAATACTTAATAATAAAACAGTAGTATTATGAATTAAATACATCAAACATAAATAAATGGAAAAATATACAATATTAATTTAAAATTCAAACTTCCCTAACCTTGAACTCTTATTAATTATTTTAAATCTTTGATAAAAAATAAAAAATAAAAATAACAATAATTAAAATCTTTAATTGTGATTAGATATCTAAATTAAACATTAATAAATATAATATTAACTTAAAATTCAAACAAACAAAACTCCCCTAATCCTGAACTCTTGTTTAATAATAAAAAAATGAATGATCTAAATTTTATATTCTATTTTTTATTTATTTTTATTTATAATAATTATGATCTAATTTATTTGAATATTTTATGCAATTTCACTATGCTTGACTTTAAATTTTAGGTCGAAATAGAAGATTATCGTAATTTATTTTGTTGAAATATCAATACAATAATACCACAATGTTGCTTCGATGAGTTATGAATTAAGTTATAATATTTATAATAAACTTTTTTCAATTCGTAATTCATTAATTCATTACAAGAGGTATTTTAATTTTTATTATAATTATTAAATGTAATTTTATTATTAAAATATCCAACGTGTTCTTTATAGGAAAACATTTATCAGTGTTCGTTAAAGAATTGAATAGCGAATATCAATCGAGGCAATTTAATTTAATTTATTTTATTTAATTTAATTTATTTTATTTATTTTATTTTTTATTTAGTTAATTCATTTTAATTTAATTTATTTAATTTATTTATTTTCACCGATTTATTTATTTAATTAATTTAATTTAATTTAATTTAATTTATTTATTTAATTTAATTTAATTTAATTTATTTTATTTTATTTTATTTTATTTTATTTATATTTTTTATTTTTTTTATTTTATTAATTTATTTTCTTGTAGCTTTCGATTTTTGATAATAATTTTTTATTATTTCTATATATATTAATATTATTATTATGCAGTAACTTATTATAATTAACAAATTATTATTCATAAATCACTATTATTTGACTACTGATAAATTTTCCGAATTGTGGTATGTAATCTTTAATTATTATTATTATTTAAATTATTTTAATTATTTTAATTATTATTATTATTTTAATTCTTTTAATTTTATAAATTAAAATATAATATACATATATATCTATATAAATAAGCCCACTACCTGAATCATCGGAAGAATGCGCAATTCAACTTCATCATTACACTCCACAATAAAGGAATGTTTTGTTTATTCGCTAATAAGAAGAGTAATCCCAAAGAACTTTTTGAAGCATTACAAGAGGTCATCAAAAATCGAGAGAACTTGAATAATAATAAGAATAGTAATGGTAATGATGAGATGATGATAATGAATCAGATGATTTGTTTGATGCCAAACTAATTCGACAAATCCAAGAATTTCTATCCACGGGATAAATGTTTATTGAGGATAAGAGAAATCATTTGAAAATGATTATCAAGTTCGAAAAGGGAAACTTGAGATGTAAAAAATTTATATGGGGAATTGAAAATTCCCGCGGAGGAAAGATTTAAACTTTGTGATGATAATTTAGACGAAGAGTATTTAATTTATTTATTTATTTAATTTATTTATTTATTTATTTTATTTATTTATTTAATTTATTATATTTTTTATAGTTTAAGAGAAATTATGAGAGCCATTATTCAAAAAGCCATTGAAGAGGTATTATTATTATTTATTGTTATTTATTATTATATATTTATTATTATTTTTTATAGTACAATTGGTTGATCTTTGGGATAAATATTTGAATTCTTTGAAAGCTTACAAAAAGGTAAGTAAAATAACATCTAATAATAATAATTATTATAATTATTACTATGTGAAATTAAATTTTGTAATATGGAATTTTTTAATTTATTTATAATTAACTTTTTATATTTTTTATTTATTATTTATTATTGGTTTATCGTTAAATCTGCTGACGAAGTATATTAATTACTTTCACAAGAAGTATCTCGCCACAAGAATTATATGTTTAATATGCTTAGGTTTAACGATGGATGTTGGAAAGACGTGCCTTAATCGAGGTAAAATTATTATTCATTTGCTTCTTTATTGATTTCCACGTTACATTAAATTTATTCGTTATATTAACATCCATTACTCACAGAAAATGATCAAATTCGAAGGAATCCGACCCACTTTCTTTCAAAGTTCATTCTAACTATTGGAAGAAGGAAATGAAGAAAATCTTGGTCCAATTTAGTTAAGAAAATTTATGTAGTATTGTGTGAGCTTGTGATATATGCTCCAAAGCCTGAGGTTTATTACGATCACTAAATTTAATTTATCGAATTAATTTTTATATCAATCATTTATTTAATCAATTATCATTTTAAAAAATAGATTAATGAAATTATTAGCAACAGTTATTTATTTATTTATTTCAAAAGTTATTAAAAATAGTTAAAGTTATGCGAATAGGCTTGCAAACTAATTTAATTGAATTTCTACAAAAATATTTATAAATAAAAATAAAAAATAATAAACTATTTATAATATTTAGAATTCATCGATATCATCATCTAAACAAAAAAATAAATTAATATAATTAATCAGAAAATAAAAATTAAAAATTAAATTAATATAATTGATACCTACTAGTAGTTATATGAGAAAAAGATTTAGTTAATTCTTCAAGTTCTCTTTCAAAATTTTCTTCGTTCTTGGGTTTTGGAAGTTTTGAATAATTAAGAAGTCGACTGGTATAAATTGCTTGGGGGTGTGTTTGATAATTAAGAGGAGTTGTAGTTGTTGAATTTGTTGATTCATGATTTGCTGAAAATTCTTCAGCTTTTTTAATTTGAATTACAATTTCTGAATCTTGTTTTATCCCTACTTCTAAATAATTACAATAATCCCAATAGTATTTATACAACTCATCTTTTAATGCTTCAAAAGTGGGCCTATGTGTAACTCGAGCATCCCAACACCTCATAATTATTCTTGTAATTAATTTGGGAGTATGAAATGGAATTTTTGGTCGTAATCCATTGCATATTTTAATAGCCAAATCTTCATCATGTGGTATATCGGGATGTGGAGGAAAGCCCGTAATCATTTCGTAAGCAATAATTCCAAACGAATATACATCAGCAGCTTTTGTATATTCCTCCCCACTTAATACCTCTGGAGCAATATATGGTAATACACCAAATATATTCTTTTTTTCGGGATTATTCGAATTTGCTCCTATTATTTTACTTAATCCAAAATCTGAAATCTGCATATGACTTTCAAAATTACCCGATAAAATATTTCCAGGATGAAAGTCTTGGTGAACTATATCTAATTCATGAATATCCATCAACCTTGAAGATAATTGCCATAGATTTTGTAATTTTAGTTTCCAATTAATATTATTAAAATTGATTTTTAAATATTCTCGAAGATTTCCAGCTGCTGCATAATCTAAAACCATCATATATTTGTGTGTTTCTGGATCTTGTGTAATTCCATAAAATTTAGGTGAAGCATATTCACCATGTGTCTTTAAGTGAATTGACATCTAATAATATAAAGATTTTAAATTTATAGTTAAAACGTTATATGATTATTTGAAATTTAAATTTAAATTTTAATTAAAATATTTACCTCATTTAAGACATCATTAAAATTCACAAAATTATCAAACTTTTTTAATACCACTTCCATTCCGTCATCATTAAAATATCTTTTCCATCGTTGATTTTCAATATCCCATTCTCTAATTGATCCATCAATCCACCTAGCATAATGTATTGTTCCAAAACCGCCTTTACCTATTTGTTTAACATCTTTAAATCTATCATAAGGTATCCATTCTATTACTTTCCAATAATTATTAGTATTTAGTTGAGTATCTTGAATGAACTTATCTATTTCGTTATTTCCACTTGTCCAATTATTAAAATCATTTCGGAAATGTTTCGAGTTACATGGTTTGCACCACGGTGAATATATATCCCATTTTTGATTGCATTCCGGGCATCTAACCATTTTTTTTTGTTTGCTTATGGCAAGGTAGAAATTTTATTTTTTGAAAAAAAATTAGCAAAGGTAATTATTTAATCGTTCCACGAAATTCATTGTGGTATTGTGTTACTGTGAGCCTGTGATATAACAATATGCATATCACTACCACAATTATTTTTTTTCTGAATAAATTAAGCAATAAAAATAACACGCCGCATTAAATTATTAGAACAAAACAAAAATTATCGGAGTCTTTTTTTCATACCGTTTTGGGAATAATTAGCTGTGTTTGTGTAGTTTTGTTGATCGTTGTTCTGGCATGGTAATTTGCCGTCTCTGTTTGGGGGGAGGGGTTTAGGTTTGAAAATGTCACGCTCGTTGGTCTTTTTTTTTTTGGGAAAATGTTGTTTTTTTTTGCTGGATTTGTGATTTCGATTTGGATTCTCGTTAGAATTAAGATTTTTCATGTGTCCGTGAGAAATTCCAGTAGTTTCTTTGGAACGGCCCGCGAAAATCATTTCCTTAATGCCTGAAATAGAAAAAAAAAACCTCCGATGATTTTATATGTATGTCTCTTTATGTGATCTGAAGGGCGGTGATGAAAAAAAGTTGATTTAAGATCATCGATCTCTTTTTTTTTCAATCGATTTTTTTTTTTTTCGCGAGACTACTCATTTTTGTTTTTAAAGAATAGAATTTTTTTTGTTTTAAAGCGAGGCTCTCCATGAGGTTAGAGTTCGTTATTTTAAATCTTTCCTTTGGTTGTATTATATTGTGCTAAATTTTTTTTGCATCAATTTGTTCATTTTTAAATACTTCAGCGATAATTTACCTTCTTTTTTATTTTTTTTTTTT
>PQFF01000206.1:203794-230083 GCA_003547095.1 Diversispora epigaea
TTTTTTTTTTTGTAGGTTAACGGATAAAAGATTTGTTCTTCGTCAACCTGTTAATTTTTTTATGGCGTATTATGAGATTGTTGAGGGTGAGACATCATATTTAAGTTTTTTGCACTTATTTTTTGGTTTGTTTGGAATAAATGTCAAATGATATTTACGATTATGTTTTTATTATCAAGATAGTTTTTGAAGAGTAATCCCGCAAGACCAATGTTATAAGATAGATGAACGAACAGAAGAAATTCTCTACACTGAATATATTGAACAAATGGTAAAAAAATAATTTTTTTATTGATCGGATCTATATTAAAGAAAAACTTCTGTTTTCTTTGTTTCAAACTATATCTGATGATGATAAATTATTTCGAAGATATACAAATTTTCCATCTAGAGTTACTTTAGTACAAGGAGCTAGGGTTATGTTCTTACATAATCAATTATTCTCAGATGGATTGTACAATGGTTCTATTGGTATAGTATTAGAAAAATTCTTGATGATGAAAATATAATAGTTGTATTTCCATTAGCCCAAGGAATTTCTTGTACAAAGATTGTTAAAGAAACAGTTTACTTCAACATACATGGTTCCCACGCACAACGAAAACAATTTCCACTACAAAATGCATTTGCTCTAACTGTACACAAAACACAAGGATTAACATTACCCCATTCTACAGTCTCAATTGATGAATCTATGTTTGCTGCTGGTCAAGCTTACGTTGCTTTAAGTCGGTCACCATCATGGGAATCATTAAACATTACATCATTTGATCCATCTGCAATTAAAGTTGATGAACAAATGTTAATTGAGTATGAAAGGTTGAATGATATTTTCAATAAGGGAATTGGTGAATATAGACGAAGAATCAATAGAACTCATGAATAATTACCTAAATTAAATAAAAACACAAATTTTAAAACAAGTATTTTATTAATTATTTTGTTTTGATAAATAAATTCTAATAAATTATAACTCAAAAAAATTGATATTTCGTAATGCATCCAAAAATCATAGATATATTTATTATTTCAAAAATAAAATTAATGACATGACACAATTACGTTGGTCAAAATTTCAAATACAGACCGTCATAAACAAGTAATCCCTTTTGGAAAAGGATTACTTTAAAAAATAATTCCAAAACGGTATTTAACATACCGATATGTTTTAACCTTGTGAAACAAAGCTCCCCTAAAGCAAGACCGCTTGTTAATTAATTAAATTAAAATGTATGGAAAATTGTTAGCGATCAAATTTCTACGCTAATTATTTGTAAATATAATAAAATTAAAATTATTTATTAAAAAATTAAAAAAAAAAAATCATTTGGGCAGAATTATAGAATTTAACATCAAACCTTCAAGAATCCGGAAGGTAAATTAGCCTCTAATAATTTATAACTATAAATTATTTTACAATACTAACGTAATAAATTTTTTCTACATTCTAATCATCAGGTCATAAGAAAGATGGATGAATGAGTAAGGCAAGTTATAATTAAGTAATCGATTATATTTGAATTATCTTTTATTTATTTATTTATTTATTTATTTTGCTTATTTTTAAATATTAGTTACTCGATCTCTCGACTATATATGTATTTTTCATATATTTTAGCTATTCTAAACTGTATATTTCTATTTATATATATTTTATGGCGAAAATTGAAAAAATGGATTTTTTTAACCGATAAATTTATTGCATTTTGATGAATTTTATTGAATTTAACTGAATAAAAAACAAACGTTTTTTTTGTCTTATTTGTACAACGCCCCACATTTTTTTTTATTTTACTAGTTTCTACATTAGTGTTTTAACAACTTGTCAAAGTCAAGCTGTACTGTATCTGATGGGGTCATTACTATCAACTCCATCAACTTTTCCATCAACGCTATCCACCGATTACTTGAAACCCTTAAGTCGAATCTTATATTTAACACACCGCTAACATTATTCACTATTATTTGCTTTTGTGTGGAATAATATATCATTAATACATATTAAATACACTATGAATGCACATTTACAAACACTCAGAATGTATCTATAAATAAAAATAGATAGATAAAATATGAAAGAATAGGTTTTTTTTTTAATATAAAGTTTTTAAATTATTTATAGTAAAGTATAAAGATAGATATTTTTTAGCAAATTAAATTTTTTTCTACCACAGATTTCATTAAAGTTTAACACGAAAATCTGTATTACGTATTAGGAATATCGAAAATGCACGCCGAAGAGAATATCTTTACGCCATATCTTTACCATGTTAGCAAAGATTGACGGATCACCCTTTCATATTAAATTCACCTGTTCTGTAATTTTATTTATAAGTTTTAATTTATATACGGAACCATATTAGAAATATACTTATCTGTTTGCTTTTTTTGTTTATCTCGATATTTCTTACACCAAATTTCTCATTCGGGTTGATTTTTTTTTTTGAGACGTCTGTAAAAAAAAATTTTACTTGAATATGCCATTTCCTATTAATTACCAAAATACTTCAAACATACAAGTTCCATTTCTCCCATCTATTCGTACAGATTATACATGTCGTCAAAACTAATATAGCCTTGACTCAACTCTTAAAATTTCAATTTTAATTGCGCCGACTCGATTAATTGCATCAATTATTGATTCAACTCCAATTTTTCTTAATTTTAATTGCGTCTGGCTCAATTCAATAGTTTTGGCGATATGTATAATACAGATGAAATCATACACAAAAATTCCCATATGTTATGTTTCCTACCCTAATTATCTACTTCTTGATATAAACACTATTGCACCTGATCATTCCGAAAATTCTTATTTCCGAAGATTAAGCTTAAGCTTACCATTTTAATGATGTAATTTACATTAAAGATTATATATTTTTACTACCACGTGTATACCTATAGTTGGTGCCGAAATTCAAAAAAGGAAATATTAACAATAAACGCTATTGTTAATATTCCCTTTTTTGAGTTTCGGAAACACTATTTATTTATTTTAAATAATGAAATATTTTTGTTTTCTTTACTAAAAATATTTAACAATTTTAGTTACAGTTGATTACAAATATATTAAAAAATATGATTTTTTTTTTTATTTACAAAATTTTTTGGGATTTATGATGTTTAACAGGTACGAAACTAATCATGATTATCCAGATCCTTGATTATGATTGGATCAACAGAGATAAAAAATAATAAAGATTGTAAAAAAACTCAAAACTTTATTATATTAACCACCTTCTGACCTCTAAGTAAAAGTATTCAGCGTAATATTTTACATACACTTATATTATTTTATAAGACTTTATTAAGTAAGTTAAGGCACTTCGTCTGTTTAAATAAACAAATAAATAACCGTCTAACTAATTGTAACCAATTGTTCTACCTTCCAACCTGCGACAACTTATTTTATTTCTTCTTTTTAATGCTCAATATAGTTGTTTTATTCTATTTTTTTGTTATTTTTGTTTGGTTTAGTACTAAAGAAGAAACTTTAATTAATAGACAAAGACGTATTATAAACTTAGGAATAACAGTTGTGAGATTTGTGTAACCTATTATTATTTAATTCTTAAAATGCGCCATATTAATATGGATATCAATTTTATCTTAAAAAAAAATTGAAAAATAGGCGCGTACTTTAGTAAAAGTAGAGTGATTAAGTAAAATTTTAGAAGTTTTAAAAAATACTTTTTATTTTACATTATTTTTAATTTTACAAATTCTAAATTTGAAATAAATAAAAAATACATTAATAGTTTAGTTCAACAAGTTTATTGCCCGTGAAAATATCATTATCTTCTTGCTGCCATTTTAAAAAAGCACAACTTTTCTTGATTTATTTCACAGATCTGCAAATGGTTTGGTTAACTTTTTTAATTAAAAATTAATATTTGTAGAATTAAATAATTTATATAATATAAAGTCCATAGGTTGTAATTAAATAGTTTCAATATAAAAGTATAAAAGAAATGGTCAATTAAAATATAATATTTTATATTTTCCTTATTGCCAATTTCAACTTTTACAAATGACTCATAGGCTCATAGGGTCTTCATTAAATTCCAAAAACTAGAAAAAATTAAGAAAAAAAAAGGTTTAAACAAGAAAGTAGAAGAACTATGAAAAATCGGAAGAAATATTTTCCTTTAATAAGTTATTACTTTATATTCTAAAGGGTAATAAACTCAATATGAAAATGTAAAATGAAAAAGTAAATTTAAATATGCATTGAATAATACATTTTAAATATACAGTTTATGTTGCAAAATTTTAAATAATAAAAATAATTAAAATAAAAATTTAATCTATTATAACTACAATGTCTTTGTAAACTAGCTTCGTGAAAATTAATATTTATATAATTTCAGACTTGCTGTTCAAAGTCAGTTTACTTTTACTAAAGTACTAAAAAAAATGGTACAAAGTTCTAGAAGTATCAAAAAAATATTTAAATGAGAAAAACCACCCATTTTTCAATGTTTTTGCAAAATTGATATCTGAATAGTCGTACCCGTTGAACAACTTTACTTAAAACCGCTTTAAAACAATTTACTTAGTTCAAATTAGAAAAATATCTATTTTCAATATATTTGAAATCAATTGCAAACTAAAATATTTGTTAATTGTTGCAAGTAAATATTTTGAATTTTTAAGTAAAGAAAACAAAAATATATCATTATTTGAAATTAAATAAATAAAATCCGATAGTGGGTTCACGATAATGTTACATTCTGTTATTATATAAAAGTATAAAATAATTTATAATACACTCATTAATGTATTAAAGTGGTAGTGATTGAATGATTGCTCTATAAGTTAAAGCCAAATCTTCGGAAATATAATTCATAAATGCTTCATCATCCATAGTTATATAAGCATGAAGAGAATTTTCGGAATTATCAAATGCAAGAGTGTTCATATCAAGAAGTGAATTATTAGGGTAGGTAGCATATGTGAAGTTTTGATCGTCAAGAGATGAAGAAAAGTTTCGATTTGAATTAAAAAATGAAGAATTAAAGGTGTCTAAAGAGACATTATTATCATTTGTACTAGATCTGTGGATGAAACAAAGAGAAGGAGACTTTTCTTTGAAAAGTTCTTTAACCTTTCTAGCACTGTCCGTAATATTTTTTTACATGTTTTGGTTCTTGTTTCCAAGAAATGCTAGCATACTTAGATATATCTTTAAGTTTATTATTATAACTTTTAACTGTATTATTAAATTCTTTTCGATAAATCATAAACGCGTTCATAGTATGGCTAACGCTCTTAATTCTATTTCTTAAATGCATTTGTACGATTTCATCTGCACTAATTGATGGTGGAAATGGAATTTTTATTATGTTTGCGTTATTTTGGATGTTAATAGGAAACGACATATTTAAGTAAGAATTTTTTTTTTTTGTTTACAGAAGAGGAAAGGGATATTTATACCAAAATTTTATTAACAGATTATAATCAATTCGTATATCGTTAATTGAGTAATACAAAAATTGATGATTCTTCCTCCTCTTTCTTGTGCATTACAATTATTACAAAAATTGATACTCTTTCTTTTGTGCATTACAATTATTACAATAGTATCTTATTATCTCTTTCTTTGTGCATTACAATTATTACAATTCCGTAAAATTTTTACGTACACGTGATTTTTAGGGTAAAAAATCCTTAAGCAAAATGCTAAAATAATTAAATTAGAATTCAAAAAAAAATTTTTTTTGTTATTCTGCCTATCTTGCCTCTAAAGTCATGATTATTTCCTTTTATATTTTAATAGTATCGTTAAGGGCTAAATTATTAATAAAATTTAAATTTTAAAATTTTGTAATAAATAATATTTTTTTTTTTTTGCGATCATGGAGCTTAATTTACATTATATTTGTCTATTGTATGAAAACTATTACCTACCATGTGATGTCTGTCTGTTCGTTTTCAAGAAGCTAATTGGGTGTCTGCCTCGTTATTAGACACATGTAGCCACATTCAATCAAGCCTTACAATGGTTTAGTATATTAAGTAACACAATCGATACCCAGAACTTCAATCAATAATTTTAGTTTTCATTTTCTGTATAACAGGTCTCGTGGAGCGCTGAAAGTCAAATGAAGTGTTATTTTGATAAAAAAAAGTTCTATTTTTAACAATACGTCTGACCACTTTTCATTTTTCCAACAGCAACGCCAAACCGAGCCGAATCCAAATCCATGACAACTACATCAATATGCATTTTATTCTTTTTTATTTTATTTTATTTTATTTTGTATCAAATTTGTAATCAAATTTGTAATCAAATTATGAAAAAACGATTTAAAAAACGATTTAATAATGTCCAAATTATAGGTGCAGACTTATGACTTGTGCATCTATTGTCACTTTGTTTATTGTTTGAAATTGTTTCCTATTTCATGTTTATACTTAATTTCTAATCCATATTCATTATTTGTATTTATAATTCTATATTTATATTTGCATTTACATATTTATTATTACATTGCATATTTTCATTTGTATTTCCTAATATAATCCCTAATAATCCCTTAATATAAATAGTTTGGTGATTTTTTGAAAAATGAAAATGGTCTTTGTGGTTTTCAATCTGGATGATAAAATAAAAATAAATTATTTTTTTTATTTTCGTTTTGAAATTGTTTTTTGTAAAAGGGTACATAGCCAAATCACTGCATCAAGCCTGAAAGTTATGAGATGCACTTTGCGGTATGATCAATTTGTTCCTTTGACGATCACCTTTTATAAAAGGTCTTCGGTTTTTTTTTTATGGTTTAAAGTATGACAAATTAATGTAATTTATAGAAGTACGATATCGAATTTATCGAATATCCAATGTTCTAAATTATGAATACCATTAAAAAATGAGATTCCGAGTTTTCGATGTTCTAACTTAATTAATGTTTATATCCGATATTTTTGAATAATAATCTCGAATATCATATCATGTATATGTATGAATATATTTATAGAAACACGAATGTCAAAAATATCTGAATGCCGTTAAAAATAAATGATATTTGATAATCTAACTTCATATATCTAATGCCCGCCCCAGGTTTCTGTGTATTTTACTTCAAATATAGACATTAAGGACAATGCTATGGAATAGCAATGAATGCTATATCAATGTAATATTTAAAGAAATACGATGTGTCAAAAAATATCGAATATGCCAAGACATCCGATGTTCTAAAATGTCGATATCGAATATATCAAAATATCCAATGCGAATACTTCATATATCTAATGCCCCAGATTCTGTGCATTTTGATGTCTATTTTACTTCTAATATAAATTATCATCATGTGATGACTGACTATACATAATAATAATATAACATTGAAAGTTCGAATGAAAATAAATATGTGTATATAAATAAAAATGAATAACTCAATAATATTCGAATGTACAAATTCAATTACACAGCGATACGTACATACATTAATTTTATATTATTCTATATTAGATAATATGGTATCGAACCAAGCCTAAATATAAAAAAGAAATTAAGATTCAATTATTATTATTGTTTATTATTTATTATTGTTGTTTTAATGTGCGTAAGTAAATAACATTACTAATAAATTAATTATTTTATTTTAAATGAGAATCCATAATAACAAATAATAAAAAAAAAATAACAAATAAATCAAATTAAGGTTTAAATCCAGTTTGTAAGATATAAAAGGAGGTACTCGTGAATTACTTCATTATAAATTTTATCGTTCCCTTTTTTTCTAAATTTGCAATTAAAAAAAAAATCCAACGAATTAACTCTTCTTCTTGTTCATATCCAATAAAGTTTCAAAAAAATAATAAATTTTATCGGTGTTTTTTCACCCTCACGTGTAATATTATTGTACATCCACTAACGGATTTTATTTATTTATTTATTTTAAATAATGATAAATAAAATTATATTTTTGTTTTCTTCTCTTTCTTAAAAATATAAAGAACATTTACTTGCAACAATTTACAAATATTTCAGTTGATATTAATTTTCACAAAACTAGCTTCCAAATATATTGTAAAATAGATATTTTTTTCTTATTTACAAAATTTTTGGTATTTTTGAAGATTTATGACGTATTTTCAGTATTTTGAAGTAAATGTTTAAGTAAAGTTGTTCAACAGGTACGAAACCATTCAGATATCAATTTTTACAAAACTATCTCGCAAAAACATTGAAAAAATAAGGGGTTTCTCATTTAAATGTTTTTTGATACCTCTAGAACTTTGTACCATTTTTTTAGTACTTTAGTAAAAGTAAACTGACTTTGAGTAATTAAGTAAAGTTATTCAGTAAGTTTGAAATTATTTGAATATCAATTTTTGCGATGCTAATTTACATTGAAAAATAGGTATTTTTCTCAACATATATGCTCACGAATTTTTAGTAAATATAATTTGTTATTTTTTTATTTTATTATTTATTATTTTTATTTTTAATATTTTTAATATTTTTTATTATTTTTATTATTTTATTATTTTTATTATTTTTTATTATTTTTTATTATTTTTATTATTTTATTTTTATTATTATTTTTATTATCATTTAAAAACATAAACTGTGTAATATTAAAATGTATTATTCAATGCATATTTAAAATTACTTGTTCATTTTACATTTTTATCTTTAAGATCGGTTTGTAACTAAAGCTCACAGCGGTTCGGATTCGGTTTGAAACCGAATAATAATTATCCAAAACCGAACCAAACCGATTAAGAGTTTTATTTGTAACTATTGAATTAACTATATTTATGATTGACCTTTTCCTAGAGATAGGAATACTTCGATTGGATATTTTAGGTATTATCCTTTAGAAAAAAAAAGTAATTACTTATTTATTTTTTTTAAAAGAAAATATTTTAATATATACACTTCTTCCGATCCTTCATCAGAACTTGAGTTATCAAGTGGAGAGCTCACATTCTTGTTTAGACCTATTTTTTTCTGTTTAATTAACTCATGTTTTTTATTTCTTCAGAAGATCGAGTCATTTGTAGAAGTTGAAATTGGCAACAAGGACAGATAAAAAAGGAAGGAAATAAAAGAAGGGAAATTATAAAATAATCTGTTTTAATTAATTAATCACAATTTATAGACTTTATACTTTAATAATTCGCGCTTATTATTTTTAATTTTTTAATTATATACAAATGTATTTTTTCAATTAAAAAACGTTAACCATTTGCAATGCCATGAAACAAGAAAGGTTTTGTGTACTTTTTTAAAATAGCAGCAAATAGATAAAGATATCTTTCACTGTGAGTAAACTACGAAGTAAACTATTACTTCTCAAATGTTACTTTCATATTAATTCATTTCCTATTAATATAATAAAATAATTTTCCCTTAATTAAATTTCGAGTGACATCATAATTAGGACCCGAAGTTGAATATTAATAAAATACTGAATCATCTTATATAACAGAAAAAAAAGAAAAGATCTAGCATTAATACCCGAGTTTCTCGCTCGCGTAGGAGTAGCTAATTTTATAAGCGTTGTAAAAAGTTCTTATCTATAATTCCCTATATTGATTCTATTAACAAAAATGGATTATAATCATATTTATTTCAAATATAAATAAAAATAATGCAATAAAAATATTATCCATATGATATAATTTATGAATAAAAAAAAGATAAAATGAAAAAAGTAATTTTTAAAAAACCTACTTTAAATAAACCAATTTTTATTTTTAAATATGCATTAAATAATACATTTTTAATATTATTACACAGTTATGTTACAAAATTCTAAATAATAAAAATGATAAAAATAATAATATAAACAAATTTAATCTATTATAACTACTATAACTTCGTGAGTATATATGTTGACGTTTTTCAATGTGTTTGTAACCTAACTTTTCGAAATTAATATTTGAATAATTTCAAACTTACTGAATAACTTGACTTAATGACTCAAAGTCAGTTTACTTTTACTAAAGTACTGAAAAAATGGTACAAAGTTCTAGAGGCATCAAAAGACATTTAAATGAGAAACCCTTTATTTTTTCAATGTTTTTGCGAGATGGTTTTGTAAAAATTGATATCTGAATGGTTTCATACCTGTTGACCGACTTTACTTATATATACTGAAAATCCGTCATAATCTTCAGAAATACCAAAAAATTTTGTAAATAAGAAAAATATATATATTTTCAATATATTTGAAACTAAAATATTTGTTATAAATATTTGCTAATTTTTGCAAGTAATGTAAAGAACAAAAATATATCATTCTTTAAAATTAAGTAAATAAAATCCGATAGTGGTTTCACAATATTAATATATAAAAACATAAAAATATTTGTATTAAAAATGATTGAGTGATTGCTCTATAAGTTAAAGCTAAATCTTCGGAAATATAATTCATAAATTAATCACCATCCACAGTTATATATGCATGAAGGAATCTTCAAAATTATCAGATATAAGAGTGTTTATATTAGGAAGTGGATAATTAGGGTAGATAGCATATAGGGAGGGGGAGTTTTGATGATCAAGAGGTGAAGGATTTGTATTAAGAAATGAAGAGTTAAAGAGGTCTAAAGAGACATTATTATTGCTGTTGATCCTTTCTTTGAAAAGTTCTTTAACCTTCTTAGATAACTGTTTGTGATATTTTCTTTACATGTTTTGGTTCTTATTTCCAAGAAATTCTAGCATATTTAGATATATTTTTAAGTTCAAGATTATAATTTTTAACTATATTATTAAATTCATCATAAACGCGTTCATAGTTTGGTTAACGCTCCTAACTCCATAATTACACAATCTCATCTTCTATAATAGATGATGAAAGTGAAATTTTTATTGCGTTTACATTATTTTGGTTGTTAGGAAATGGAATTTGTACGTTTAAAATATTTTTGTTAATTGATGGCATAGTTAAATAAGAATTTTTTTTTAAAATTTTTATTAATAAATTATAATGAATAAATTTTTTTTGCATGTACTCTCTTGGAATCTGGAGCGAGCAAAACTACAAACTCGATATTTATATTTAAATACACAATGTAATATTTTGTTTTTTTTATTTCCATATTTACTCTAATATTAATATTAAATATAAATAAAAGATTCATTCTTCCGATTAGATTTGATTAATTTGATTAAGTGATCTTTTAAATAAAAGTGTAGTATAATATCTATGTATGAATCTTACTTTTATTGTAAAATGACAAGATTTAGTATATGTTATGTTCGTAGATTAATTTCATTCTTTGAATGGACGTAATTTTTTTCTCATATTTCACGTACCACATTAAAACCAAAGAAAGCGGCGTATAGGTCAAACGACCGGTAATAAAAAAAACCAACCAACCATTTAATACTTAAACTTTATTAATAATGATAAAAAACGTAAATATTACGAAATTTCTAAAGTTAAAATTATCGGAATACTATTTTTTTTAATTAAAGTTATTAAAGTCATAAGATTACGCTTATACAAATTTTTTATGTATCATAAATTGAATTACTAACCAAAACTATACTAATATATTTATATCAATATTTTGTACCACAAGAACTTTTTCTTTATATTTTTTATCTTTTATATGATTTATAATTTTATTTTTATTCCTATAACAATAATTATTTAGAATTTAATATCTAAAATATTCTTTATGTCTATTATTTACAATTATTAATTATTGTTAATATCACTATTATTTATTATTATTATTATTTTTGAAGAAAGAAATATTTGAAATATATGTTATCATTTTTTGTTTTCTTCACTCTAAAATAACTTGATCGTAATCTAACTTTGTTTTACTAAAAATAAAATATCTAACATGTTTTTTTATTTTTTTTCTTTATTACAGTATTTAATTATTTGTTTATTTATCTGATTATTCCTTAAAACTTTCGTTATAATAAAATAATAATAATTAAATTCAATTTCTATTATTTCTACCAAATATGGTACATTAAAAAATTTCCATTTAAAGAATAACAATTTGGTTTTTTATTTCAAAAAGTCTATGCTGAAATTGTCTGATAAATAAGGTTAGTATTAAATGAAATTCTCAACCCCTGTAATATATTTTATTATCTATTTATGGGTTAGGGTTTACGTTACGTGTAAATCAATTAAGGGGCCACCACCTCAACACACGATTTTTGTTATATTTTTAGGCTTAAAATACTATCCGTCACATTTATATATCACCCAATGGAAATTTCCCCCAGTTAAAATTAGAAATGCTCCTAAATAAATTCCAAATGTAATAAAATATTATACAAATCATGCTATGCAAATACCATGCTGTGCTGAAAATGAGAATAAATAAATGTAATAATAAATGAATATCATATATAAAAGCTAGGTAATAAATTAGAGAAGAGAGAAAAAATAATTTGCACATATAAAAAGGAAGTGTAAGTCATTAAAATGGTAATGACTGGATGATTGCTCTATAAGTTAATGCTAAATCATCAGAAATATGATAAAGATGATCCATAAATTTATTTTCATCCATAGCTAGACATTCGCAAAGATAATCATAATAATCATGATCTAAATTAAAAATTGGATGATCATAGTCTAGGTCCATATTTGGGATAGGTTTGTGATTAATATTTGTTCTGGTTCCGACATGATTACAATCGACGAAACAAAGAGAAGGAACCTTTTTTTTGAAAAGTTCTTTCACTGTTTTAGATAATTGTTTGTAATGGTCTTTTATATGTTGTGGTTCTTGTTTCCAATAAATGCCTGCAAGTGAAGATATGTCCTTAAGTTCGAGATTAAGATTATAATTTGAAACTACATGGTTAAATTCTTTTCGATAAATCATAAATGCGTTCACCGTTTGGTTAACGCTCTTAATTCCATTTTCTAAATGTAATTGTACGATTGCATCTATATTAATAGATGGAGGAAATGGAACTTGTATGTTTGGAAAATTGGTATTTTGGTTATTTATATGTGTCGCCATATTTAAGAATTTTTTTTTTCACAGAATAAAGATTATTTACATTTCAAAAAATTGTAAATAGAAATAAATAAGTTTATAATAGTTTATTTATAATAAACTTAAAATAATAATATTTCGAATAAAATAGTTGTGTTTATTTATTACATGATTCAAAGCGGGGTATTTATATCAAGTTTCTTTTATGTGTTATTGTCATTATTATCGGCTTGTACCAATTAAAGACCAGTAAGATATTTTAAAACTATAAATAGTAATAGAAATGCAAACTTTACTAGCGCCATTATTATTCCGATAACAGTTTGATTTAATTGATTAGATAAAAATGTTAGATCTAGAGTTACACATAGAGTTTATGTTTATCTGATTGCCTCTTCCTCTACTCGAAACAGATAATATTATTTAGAAACAATCTACAATGAAAGTCATTTGTAAAATCATATGATACATCTGATAAACCTAAGACATTTAATTAGGATTTACGATTACATAATATTTACTTTTCACAATCAAGTTTAGTTATTACTAATAATTAATAAAAAAAATTCTACTTTATATCGCGTACCACAAACAAATTTTATTTGTCCGACATAACTCAGTAAAACAATCAAGATCCAAATGATAAGATAAGATAAGAATTTTATCTAAAATAAGACAACAATGTTAACATATGGAAATTATAAAAATAGAATTAAATTACCCCCTGTTTCCGATACAATTTATATAAATAATAACTATAACTATAATAAAAGCCACAAAAGAAAAATCATGCGATCATGCGGATTTACATAGAAATATATCGAAAAATTTTTGTTCATGTTATAATTGTAAAATGATTTATATTAATAAGAATCAAGAGATAAATGTAAATAATCTTTTTAAATAAAGTTTTGGAATGTATTTTTTATTTAATTTTAAAACGTAGATTATAGGAGTTTAATATGTAAGCGTGATATTTTAAAGTGCGGCATTGATGTTACTTATTATATCGTTTCATTTTAATGCCGATTCTATTATATCGATCCATTTTAAATTCATAGACTATATAAATTCAATTTTAAATTTATTTTCTACAATGTTATGTATTTGTAATAATGACCGTTTCTATATAAAAAGGATAATTTTACCCATATGGTATATCGAATTACATCTAAAATGATACACAATTAATGCTACCAAAAATGCATTACGTTACATTCATCCCTACTTTTTGGAATGAACACAAACACAGGTACAAGCAATTAAAAATTCTATAAAAAAAATGTACTGCCCCGGAAGCAAATTACAGTTGCCCCGGAACGGTTAAAATAATATTCCATTATAGAACTGATATTATTTATTTATGTTTTGTACGTATTTTTTTATAATTTTTTAAGCGAGCAATTTTACTATTCACCTCCACGGATTATCTTCATTTTATTATCTTTAGCATTTACACTTTATCACATAATCATCTCTTTCATCCAAAGATTTAATTATTTTGATTCAGGTTTACATCCTTTCACTTCAAGAAGGATCTAATCTTCTTTCCAGTCAATAATTCTGGTATTAGTCATGTACTAAATTTATTATTACGATAATAAAACAAAAGATACAAATGATAATTAACTATATATATAATTATAATAAATAAATTAAAAAAAGAATATATCTTTCGCAATACAAAAGGGTAATGATAACCATCAAACAAATAACAATTAAATTCCAATAAAATAAAATAAATAAAAAATTCAATTCATTTTTTCCATGTATTTAGTAACGAATTGTTCAGCTAGTCATACTAATGAAGATTTAATCCTCGTTTCAAAAAATGAAATTAATATATTTGGAATATGTGTTTCGTGTACTAGAGAACACTATATTCAAGACTTTGGAACTTGGTCTAGTTGACGTTGATAAGTTTATCCAAGAATCTCAAGAATCTCTAACAAGTCCTAAAAGATGCATATAATGGGTACCTTAATTTTATTAATATCAAACATACAGCAGATGGTGGACATGAATCTGTTTATTCTAGCAGTTTAAAAATGGAATAAAATTGTTTTTGGAATTATATAAAACAGGAATGGGAATATTATAGAGAAACTGTAGTTGCTTTGAAGGAATTAAAAGATATCTTAAAAAGGTATGTTTCTTTAATATTTAGATACTAAATAATTATAAAGTGTTGGTTTGTGTTATTGATAAAATATATATAACTAATTTGTCTGTGCATTTTAAATTATTCATATTTTTTATTAAATTTCGCATTAAGTACAAGAAGGTTGATATTTGTCCTAATTTCATTAGTAAATGTTTCAGAATTTCAAAATATCCTTCGACACAAAATTACGTTCTTGTTTGTGGAATTACATTGTGATAATTTATCTAATTTTTTAAGGAAAGAGTGTCCTTATCCTTGACCACTGGAATGATTTATTAAAATTTAAGGTAAGTGGGTTGGGTAAGTGCCAATTGGTCAAAGTAAGCTTTAAAGAAGATTACGGATTAGTATCTAAAATATATTCATCTAAATTTAATAATTTAAATCATACAAATTTTTTTTAAAACTATGGATATGTTGAGAAATTTTCATTTCAAATAAAACTAACCAAAAAAATTACAAATCTAATCTTTGATCGTTAGTTTAAGTTTAATAAGTTTCAATAGATATAAAAAATTGTAGCAAGAAATAATATTTACAACTTTAATCGTTAATAGTAAAATGAAAACTTGCCATTATCAAAATTATTAAAAATAATTATCAATCATTATTATTATTAGAATTTTACAATAAATGTTAATCCCTCTCCTGCATACTCCAATTATCAACTTATTCTAATCCTCAAGTTAAGGATTCAAACTCTCCCAACATTATTTATCCTCGGACTCAATATTCCTCCAATTAACCAAACTCTCTAGTAATTATTTTTCCTGATTCTCTGAATCATAACTTTATAGACACTACTTATAAAACATCCAAATATTTAAATCTTTATATATTGTACCTGATAATTTTAAAACTTTCTTAATTGCATTATGAAGAAATTTACGGATCGTATAATTTTTCGCAAAATTTTACGTAAATTTATTGCGCAATTTTACGAAAAATTAAATTTACGATACCCACGCAAATTTACGTTATTTTTGCGTGATTCTTACGTAAATTTACGGTTAAAAAAATTTTCTGATGTAATATTAATAAAATAAAATATTCTAGATTTATTTAAACATCAAACGTGCGATTTAACTGATTTACGGTTTTAATTCAAAACATTTTATTTATAAAGCAAAAGCATAAGCATGAATGGAATGCATATTGCACATGCGATGTCCTAACTTTATTCAAAAATTTTTCATATTCATTCAAAAAGAACTCATATTTCTGTTTTTCTTTTCTTAGATATACAAATAGTTCAGATAAAATTTTATTATTTTTCAAATACTTTAATTAAAATAATACTTACAAAAGGCAACTCGTTATGGATTTTTCCAGATGCTTGTACATATGAAATCACAATTTCCAATAAGATAATTTTCATTTTCAATTCTACTAAGAATATTTTGGATATTACCATCACCATCTTTAAATGAAAATATAAATCTCAATTTCTCTGGTTCTGCGGAATTGCCTAAAAGGATTCGCTCAAAAAGGAAATTCGCCTAAAAGGGTTCGCTCAAAAAGGAAATTCGCCTAAAAGGATTCGCTCAAAAAGGAAATTCGCCTAAAGCGGATTTAATTTATCCTTTTTGGAAATCGTAAAGGAATAATACTTTCGTAGATATCCACTTTACTTTATTTCTTGTGGAATATATGATGAATAGAAGCTGCACGTTCTTAGTTGAAAATGGTTCGATAATAATGAATAATTAACAAACAAGAATAGAAATATGATAAAAGTATTAATATTATTAGAAAAATTATATTGAAAAGAATCAAGATAAAATGCAAAAAATTTTTGTTGCAGAAAAGTTTCGGGTTTTCATTTTTATTTTTGATTTTATAGGAGATTAATATTTAATCATGAAATAATAAATTTAGTTTTTTAACAAAAATAAGAGAACATTTACTCAAATTTGTCTCCTTTGAGGGGATTCAAAGAGGTGAATAATAATTATAATTATCTTTATTATTAATTATATTGTATAAATATTGTAAACATCTGTGTAGACAAGCTTTATTACAGCAATTTTGATGTTCTTAAATTTGTATACAATATCACGAAACATTTTAATATGAGATCTCCACAGACCCCAATCAAACGAATTTTGGGATTTCATTTAATACGTAAATGTATAGCCAAAAAATAAATAATATAAAGACCGTCTAAAAATAATTTGTTTTTTAATAACGTACGTATGATGAAAAAATCTTAATTATTTATATTATTAATGTAATTTTGCGCACAAAATTTTTTGAAATTTTCATGTGGCGAAATATTTCGAAGAGAGATACCTCCTAATATATGTATAAGCTAACTTTATTCAGTATCACGGTTATTTTTATCATCCATGTATATATGTATTAAAACTTAAATTTTAAATAAAAATTCCTTTTTTTAATTCCTGCCATAAAATGCATAGAAACACAAAATATTAAAACACAAAAAATGCAAAAATACACAAAATATTAAAACACAAAAAATGCAAAAATATAAAAATACGTGGTCAGAGATAAAATAACTAATATTTAAAATTTGGCTAACCCGTTTTTTTTTTAATTAACTCGGCATTATGTTAATATTAATTCTTATATCTGATAATAATTTGCTCTTTGCTCTAATATTTTTTTTCTTTTTAAATATGCAGCCATTTGATGTATTTAATGCGTTATTATTATTGTAATTATTGTATAATTATTTTATAATTTTATAATTATTTTATTAGTTATTATAATTTAATAAAAAGATAAAAAAGAAAAGTGAGAAAAAAATGAGAAACAATTTTCCATTTTTTATAACGTCACCATTAAATTAATATTATGTCTAAAATTTTACAATAATTTACTAATTATATAATGCATTGTTTATGAGTTCTAACTTAAGAATGAAATGAATTATTAAAATTTAAGGTAAGTAGGTTAAGTAAATTACAATTATTTTAATCCGTTGGAATGTGATGCTGTTGTCATAGTTATCTCCGGGCTGTTTTGTATTTCTGTTCGAAAGTCACCTGCCGTTTACTCCCATCTGGAAAGCGAAAAGGCGAAAAACCACCTCCTATAATTTTAATAATACGCTTTACATGTTTTGATCTGCTCAAATGGCCGCTTTTGTAAAGTTCAGAGTGTAGAAATTTTTTTTTTCGGTGTTAATTTTGCTTCCTGAGGAAATGAACGGAAACAGGGTGGATGGTAATTTGTTATCTAAATTTCGATAATTTTGTGCATTTTTCCTTAATTTATATTATTACTTCTTTATATTATTCCTGAAGGTATGTACTTGAAGAATCAATTTTACGATTATCTACCATATTGATCATACTTGATGAAACAAAGAGAAGAAACCTTTTCTTTGAAAAATTCTTTAACTTTTTAGCTAACTGTTTGTTATATTTTTATATATTGTGGTTCTTGTTTTCAAGAAATGTTAGCATATAACGATATATCTTTAAGTGTAATGTTAAACTCTGTAACTATATGATTGTATTCTTTCGACGCTCTTAATTCTATTCTTCAAATGCATTTGTACGAGTTCATCTGCACTAATAGATGGAGGAAATGGGATTTTTAATGAGAAATGACATATTTAAGTTAGAATTTTTTTAATTCACGGGAGAATTATGTAAAAATTTTATTAATGAAGTATAATCTATAAATTTTTTCGTATATCAAAAATACTCTCTTGGCATCTAGGACAATTCCATTTGTATATTTTATATATATATATATATATGTATATATGTTATATTTGAGATTTGAGATTATTCAGAAATTTGGTCAAATCAAATCATAATAATAATCACCCTTGATATTATTATAATGTATTTGGGTTGGGCTTGTCAATCTTTCCGATCTGTCTGTTGTTAAAACCGCTTAGATATAAATTCATAAATTCCTGAATTCAATGAATTATATTTAAAACGCATTAATTCTTTTTAACTTTATTAAAAACAAATTTAACACATCCCCGGATCGATTATTAAATGAAAAATCGGCCGAACTATAAAGTAATTAATTATTTAACTTATTTGATAATAATATGTCTCTCGAATAAATAATATATATATTGAAAAATAAGTACAAAAAAATTTTTTTTTCATTCACAAAAAATACCAGCTTTTGATATATTTGATATATTTTTGATATTGCGAAAGGTAAAAAAAAAAAAGGAATATTCCTCGACATTATTATTTCGTTCATATTTACGTATTTTATTTTATTATTTATTCTATACATTGTATTATTATTTATTTTATTCATTTAATTTATCAATATAATATTATTTTAAAAATATTATAAATTATTTTTTATTCGATTATTAGTGGTACGAAAATATTTATATTATCATTTTATATAATGAAAAAAACTTAAAAACAAGATGACATAAAAATATATACCTTCCCTTTATTAAATGTCAAATAAATTGTGAAGAAAATCTTTTTTTTTAAAAAAAAAAAAAAAAAAAAGCTAATCTCATAACCTAGAGAATTGAAAATTTTCGGTTTTAATTTAAATTAATGAAAAAATCTATTTGTAACCACCGGTGATAGTCACCATTGGGCAAAATTAGAATTTACCTGGGCAAAATTAAGGTTAGGGTTAGATAATTTTGCCCGGTGGTGACAGTCACCAGTGGTGACAAATAGATTCACTCTAAATTAATTATATATTTTAATACATTCCGAATATTTTGTTCGGAAATTAATTAAAAGTACTTATCCCAAAAAAGATTTTTTTTTAAAAAAAAATCAGTTATGTACATATATGTGCATTTGTTTAAACTTATAACAGTAAATATGAAATTTTTTTAATTACGTGTGGTATATAAAAAACTCAAATAAAAAGATACATATATATTTATATATGTATTGGCTAATGGATTATTATATAATCTTTGACCTTTAATTTCCTCGCTTTTCAATATGCATTTTCGGTACTGTTTTTCGTGATGAAAATCCGTAGTTAGGAAAAAAATTAATTTGCTTAGTCGCCGCTTTATACTTTACTATAAGTGATTTAGGCCAATAAAAACTTTACACAAAACCTATTCTTTTCATTTACGTTCATCGATATTGATTTCCTTTCGTAACTGGTGCAAGCTAAGCTAGACTAGTGTATAAAAAAATGTGGGGTGTTATACAAATCTGTCCAAAAAAGATTGTTTTTTATTCAGCCTTACAGTTAAATTCATAAAATTCAAATTCAAAAAATTATTTATATTCGTTGTTATTTTTATTATTTTACCGTATTATATCATATTAAAAACAATAAAAATATCAAAAAAAGACAATACGGTAGAACCTGTCTATAAGCATACCCTTGGGCCAAGCAAAATCTTATGCATTTAAACAGGTTATGCTTATATACGTAGAGACTTCATATATATTATATATAAACCTTGTGACCCCGGGCCAGAAAATTTATATGCTCAAAGACAGGTTATGCTTATATACGTATGTTTATAGACAGGTTCTACTGTAATTAAAAAAATAACTTTATCAGATAACGATGTAATGCAAGTATAAATTTATTTATCACGGCATTAGAAAAAGCGAAAAAATCACTTCACCTGAGGATAAAATATGTTTAGATAAACTCTTAGGTTTTGGAAAATTTTGGAGAGAATGAATTTTTTAAATCAAATAGAAGACCAAATTAATTTAATTATTGTGTCGCTTACAACTTCTTCAAGTCCGTTTATGTTATGACTGAGGTATGTACTTGAAGTGATTAAACGAATCAATTTTCCGATTATCTTTACAAAGCGTAATATTACAAATTATCTTACAAAGATTATTGAAAAAAAACGCTGAATAATTCATTCATCATTTATTAATAACTGGCATTGAATAAATAGCCAGCACCAGCATTAACTAATGGAAGCTTTTTGATCTATCAAATTTATTAAGAAATGTTAGAGATATAAAAATTTGAAGCTGAATACTGTATTAATCTAATAGTTATTTCTAGGGCTGTGGATATGATCCTAATGTCCCTTGACAATTTTTACTGATATTCTTCTCGGGCAATAAAGCATAACTTAATAAACTTATTAAATTTTCATAAAGTAAACTATTACTTCTCAGATGTAACTTTTATATTAGTAATTAATTTATTTCCTCTTTGATGTAAACAATTATAGTGATGATTGAACGATTGATCTATAAGTTAAAGTCAGATCTTCAGAAAGATAATTCATAAATTCATCATCATCCATAGTCGTATATGCCAGATACTTGCTTACAGTGAATGAAACAAAAAGGGAGCCTTTTCTTTGAAAAGTTCTTTAATCTTTTTAGCTAATTGTTTGTAATATTTTTTTTACATATTGTGGTTCATGTTTCCAAGAAATGCTAGCATTTAAAGATATATCTTTAAGTATAAGGTTAAATTTTGTAACTATATCATTATATTCTTTTCCATTTTTTAAATGTAATTTTACGATTTCATCTGAATTAGTAGATGGAGAAAATGGAACTTGTATGTTTAAAGTATTTCGGTAGTTAATAGGAAATGACATATTTAAGGAAATTTATAAAGAATTTATTAATGAATTAAAATCAATGTATATCAAAGGCACATTAACAGTTAATAAATGCAAACAAAATGTCCTAAAAAGGGTGTGATTGGATTAGGATTTTATCATATAATAATAACTTGTAAAACGTAAACGTAGAATTTATGCATAATAATAAAGTTGTACAGCATGTAAAATGTCTATATACATATTTACACAAAAGCCAACTTCAATTCATTTTTTTTTACTTCACCCTTTATTTTCAAATTAGAATTTGAACAGTGCTCGACAAAAATTACTTACTTTAAATCATAAATAGCAAAAAATTTTATTATAAAAACCTATTTTGAACCGTTAATTAAAGTTGTTCAAAATTTATTTTGGCATATAATTGCAAAGTCTTAATATATATTTATAAAATAGTCAAGAGCATGGACAGCGTGGACCCGGCTTAGACGTCAAAAAATCTCGGGGACGTAAAATGTACAACACTGGAGTCAGCTAATAACCAACATCATCATTTCACATTCCTTTTTATTATTATTATTTTTTCTTTTTGTTAATTTTATAATAATAAAAAAAGAATAATGGACGTGGACCAACTGTATCGAACAAAACATCATAATTACGATTCATTAGATATAGGTAATCAATTAATATCACAAAACGTTTAATAAATCATCTTATCTGTGGTGCTGCTGCAATTGGTAATAATATCGATGAAACATCTATATCGTAGAGCTAAACGGCCTGCGATCATTGCAGTTCATAGGCATCTGACAGATGTTAAATTTTTAAGACAAATTTTAGATATGTGGAAAAGTGAACCTGAAGAAGTTCATTTAGAATGGGAAAGAAACATTGATTGAAAGAAACTTTAACACAAGCAACCATATCCAAACTATGTGTATCGTCCCAATGAGAACAAAACTAAAGACGACGACGAAAGCAGACAAAAGATTATTCCACTTCTCTTCCTAATACAAATGATATTAATGATACTTCGAATTCTACCACTACAGATAATTTTTCTGGTCAGTGAGATCAAGTAACACATCAAATAAAACAATATCCGTTTCACAATCAACAATGAATAACGGATTCAATAGGCAATTATCTTCACCTATCAATATTTCTTCACAGCAAAATACCATATGTACGAATTTACGTAATAATAATATGCAATTAGCATCTTCATATTGATATCCCGAATCTAAAAATTCCTTTATTGAAATCTCATTTTACAGATAACCCTGAGGAATTCGGTAATCCACCTGATCAAATACGCGAAAACGAACTCAATATAATTCACCAACAGCAATATGACAATTAGGTAAATTTTACGTTATAAAGATTTGCAATATTGTTTCGTTCCCGATATGCACAACAGCAACAGAAAATGATAGCAGACGTACGTGATGCTTCACCACGAGCAACATCCTCATATCACACCTACTGGTTCCGTCTCATCAGTTTCATCAGACAGTTTTCAAAATCCAGGGCAACGAACATTTTATACAATATTTACCTCAAAGCAATGGAAACCATATTAGCCCTTCTATGTTAGTAATACTTCATTTGTTGATATGCTCGCGGGATTCGAGTGTCCAATTACATGGGTGATGATAAAACAATTTTACATTGACTAAAAATAAAAAAAAGGGAAATTTCCTTTTCTTGGGTTTTATGATAGGATGTGAATTTTTTTTTTTTGATTTATTTTTTTATTATTTTTTTTTTATTTATTTATATTTTTTTTTATTTATTTATTTTTTTTATTTATTTTTATTTATTTTTATTTTTCTTTTTTATTTATTTATTTATTTATAATTTATTTATTTATTTTTTTTATTTATTTTTATTTATTTTTATTTTTCTTTTTTATTTATTTATTTATTTATAATTTATTTATTTATTTTTTTTATTTATTTTTATTTATTTTTATTTTTCTTTTTTATTTATTTATTTATTTATAATTTATTTATTTATTTTTTTTATTTATTTTTATTTATTTTTATTTTTCTTTTTTATTTATTTATTTATTTATAATTTATTTATTTATTTTTTTTATTTTTTTTTATTTTTTTTTTTTTTTTATTTATTTATTTTTTTTATTTATTTTTATTTATTTTTATTTTTATTTTTTATTTATTTATTTATTTATTTTTTATTTATTTATTTATTTATAATTTATTTATTTATTTTTTTTATTTATTTTTATTTATTTTGGTGAGGGGGTTTATAAAGATAGGATTTTTCGTTAGAAGAACCCTTTTTTACAATTATTTCCCGTTTTTTTTTTTCTCTTTGATCTTGTAGCATACATCTTGATTTGTATGTTGCTGATGCACCAAATACAATTTGTAAACCTGCCTGAACATCTGATATATTGCGAATTGGGAAGAGGTGACAATTAAATTAATAATTGAAAAAAAGGAATTCAGAAAACTAGCTTTTGTCGAAATTATTTAAATATTTAATTTTTACGATGCTAGTTAACAAATACATACATTGAAAAACAGGCATTTTTCTCAGTTCAGATTACTGTTTATCATTTTATTATTTTTATATTATTTTTATTATTTTATTTTAAATATTTTTAATAGGATTATGTTTCTGTGTTATGGCGCATGGGCTATTTTATTGGTAGTTTTTTATCATATGACTAAATGTAAGGGTTAGGGTTAATTCAGGGGTAAAATTTATTATTGTAAATACTCTTATATGTCATTCATGTGCCAAAGCGCAAGTGCAATTATTTTTATTATTAAAATTTTGCAACATTAACTGTGTAATATGTTTTTAAAAAAAGTATCATTTAATGCATATTTAAAATTATTTTTCATCGGTCAGTCATTATTGAGTTAATTAGGTTTAGGATTTAGACTTATTTTTTGTCTGTTTAATTAACTCCTTATTTTTTTCTAGTTCTTTGATATGGGAATGAAGATCGAGTCATTCTTTTATTATATACTTTTATATCGTCAATCCTAATTAATTGAAATTTATATACTTTAATAACTCCTCCGCTTACTATTTTTAATTAAAAAAAAGTTAACCATCCAAGAAAAGTTTTATGTACCAGTTTAAAATTGCAACAAAGAGATAAAGATATTTATCACCGGCAATAAACTATAAAGTAAACTATTAATTCTCAAATGTTACTTTCATATTAATTCATTTCCTATTAATAAATTAATTTGCCACAATTATATATTACGAGTGACATCAAAATTGGACCCGAAGTTGAATATAAATAAAATATTGAATTATCATATATAACAGAAAAAAAGCATTGATACTTAAGTTTCTCGCTCGTGTAAAAGTTCTTATCCGAGAAAATCTATCAATTAATTTCCTATAACATCGGAATATATTGATTCTATTAATAAATTAATAAAAAAAAATAGTTTTTGTTAATGTATTTTTATTTATTTCAAATATGAATAAAAATAATGCAATAAAAATATTATTCGTATAATATAATTTATGAATAAGAAAAGATAAAATAAAAAAGTAATTTTTAAAAACTTCGGAAACCAATTTTTATTTTTAAAAATACATTAAATAATCCATTTTTTAATATTACACAGTTATGTTACAAAATTTTGAATAATAAAATAAAAAAAAAAATAATAAAAAAAAATAAACAAATTTAATCCATTATAACTATTAAAACTTCGTGAGTGTATATATTGAAAAAATGCCAGTTTTTCAATGTGTTTGTAAATTAAATAAATTCAGACTTGCTGAAATACCTCAAAGTCAGTTTACTTTTACTAAAGTACTAAAAAGTATATATATATCATTATTTAAAATCCCATTAACATAAAAAATATTTGTAATATACTCATTAATGTATTAAAATGGTATTGATTGAAGGATAGCTCTATAAGTTAAAGCTAAATCTTCGGGAATATAATTTATAAGTTGATCATCGTCCATAGTTATAAATGCATTTGCAAAATTATCAAAATTATCAAAATTATCAAAGACAAGAGTGCTCATATTAGGAAAAGGGTAGATAGCATATGGAGAGGGGGAGTTTTGATGATTAAGAGGTGAAGGATAGGAGGGGGGATTTTGATCATCAAAATGTGAAGGAACGTTTCGGTTTGTATTAAGAAATGGAGAGTTAAAGTCGTCTAAAGAGACATTATTATCATTTATATTAGATGCTAAATTGCTATTGATGAAATAAAGAGAATGAGTCCTTTCTTTGAAAAGTTCTTTAACCTTTTTAGCTAACTGTTCGTAATATTTTTTTACATGTTTTGGTTCCTGTTTCCAAGAAATGCTCGCATACTTCGATATATCTTTAAGTTTAATATTATAACTTTTAATTGTATTATTAAATTCTTTTCGATAAATCATAAACGCGTTCATAGTTCGGTTAACGTTCCTAATTCCATTGACTAAATGTAATTGAACAATGTCATCTTCTCTGATAGATGGTGGAAATGGAATTTTTATTTCGATTAGATTATCTTGATTGCTAATAAATACGTTTGAAATATCTTGGCTAATAGAAGACATTTAAATATGAATTTTTTTTAAATTTTTATTAATAAATTATAATGAATAAATTTTTTTGAATGTCAAAGATACTCTGATATGATATGATATTTATACTTAAATGATATGTACTATTTTGTTTTTTTTTTTTTTT
>PQFF01000206.1:239491-260887 GCA_003547095.1 Diversispora epigaea
TGAAGCGTAATTTCTCTATGTATAGATATGTAATTTTAACACAAAATATATCATATGATAGCCCTGGTTTAGGGGAATCTAATAAAAAAAAGTTTATCCAATTTAGATCACCCGTTGTGTCACAATTAGCATTTTAATTTTAATGATTTTTTTATTAATTTTTATTTGCCCCATGACTTTTGATACCCCACTGTATATTATTCTTATAGAATCAATATTTGTAAAGTTATTTCAGTTTAAAAAAATGCTATGAAAAAATTATGCAAAAATTTTTGCAAAATTTTTTTTACAGATATTTTTCTTAAAACTGGAATAACTCTGCAAGTATCAATTATACAAGAATAATATACAATACTATTTTGCAATCAAGAATAAGATCATTCTATCTATCATAGAAATATTTTGATAAAAAATCACTCTGTATTTTGCAAATTGTGAATAAAGTTAAAAAATAAAAAAATTTCTACAAATTTTCACCTCCTAAAATTTCTTGATAATGTCTTCAAGATGATTGATTTATTAAACTGAAAATATTTCATAACATCATTTTGAAGATACAATACTTATTATAAGGTTTTTGTTTTAATTTTGTTACATTAGATCATTATCATTGCTTTGAGATTTTAATTCTCACTTTAATTCAAATTATTAATGCAGTCTTCACTTTAAAGATTTTGATATCAGATTGATAAAAATTCACTCAATATGAAGATACAATCATTATAGTAAAACGAAAATTTCCTTTAATTGGTAATAATTCATATAGCCAATCTAGATTAGAATTGGTTAAAAAATTAAAAAAAATATTAAGTTAAGATGTAAAATGCTTCATTTTGATACATCAACAATTATTTTTAATAATCTAATTCTAAAGTAAGCTTTATTAATAGGCATTATTTCAGACTCTTTATAAGTAGAAAGTATATTTTAAAAAAAAATTTATAACTTAGATAGAATATGAATTTAGAGAGTACACATTGTGTAAATTATATAAATTGTATTTGTATAAATTGTACAAATTGATTTGTGTTTAGGAAAAGGTGTTTTTAATAAGTACAAAAATAAGTTATTTATTATTTTTATAATAGATCTAATGACATATTATCTTTGAAATATACTTCTAAAATAACTCTTGTGATCAAAAGTATCTTAAATAATCTTCACCACAAACCAATAGAATAACAAGAGAAGAAACATTTCACAAAATATAATGACAAACGGTCATTTTCTTCATGTGATACCATATAGGCAAATGTAAAATTATATGAATTCTATATGAAAATTTTGTATAACATGATAATTAAAAAATAAACTTCTGTCATGCTTAAATCAATATTATCCATTTATAAATTGTTAGAAATAATTATTCGATATTACTAACACTGGTCAAATAGAAAAAAATAGGAAGGTTTTATCATAAATAGGATTCTGGTTAATAACAAGTTTTGCTAGGATTTGTTAAATATAAGCATTCAATTTATAGGTGGGAATTTCTATGTCATAAATTTTGCACTATCAATAGGATTCTGATTTTTGTTCATTTGACCAATATAAACATTTATAATTAATAAGGAAGGTAAACAAATAAAAAAAAGATAAAATAGAATGGAATAAAATAAATAAAAACAAATAAATAAAATAGTTAAAAGAAAATTTCCTAATAATGTCAAAATTATCTTACTTAGTAATACATGATAATAATTTGAATTATATCAAATTACATTGTATTATATTATATTGGTTAAGTATAATAGCTACCACAATTATAAAGTATAAGATCTGAAACTTTTATAGAAGATACAAATTATTCTTAACTTTAAGTCTAATTATTAATGTTTTAATATTTACTTAATAAACTAAAAGTTTGATATGTAACAATTCTTTATAATTATTTTTATTTAATTTTCAATTGACAACTTTAGTTTAAAGTATTGTGACCAAAAATTATCTGATTGGAATGAAAAAGATATCAAAAACATGGATGTTACATAAAAGTTTACAATTAATTGCAGAATTGTGAATGTGGATTATATAGCAATTTCATCTAAAAATGCTTAATAATGAATTTTACTTATGTTACAACTTCCTAAAGTTTTGTGTTTTGAGTTTTTCTCATAAAACATACATGGACAACAAGTATAAATAACTAATTATTAATAATAAAAAAGGGAAATTTTTTTATTTGCATTACAAATAATCTGCAAGAATTTTGATCTTAGATAAACCACTCAGAAACAAATAAGATTTAATCTTTCTTGTATACTAATCGAGGGAATTCGAAAACTTAGATTTGTGATAATAATTAAATTTCAAGATAGGAATATCATATATAGAAATAAATCATACATAAAAGAAAACTTAATTGTTAATTTATTTTCGGGTTGATTTACCTCTCGATTCTTGTTATTATACAAAAGTGACACTGACATAAGAAGGTCTCTCTTAAACATGAAAAATACCGAATATGGAACCATCTTCAAAATTTGTATTCCCGGAAAATGTGTTCATTTACTTTTATCCAGTAATTCCTATCAATCGATATTTTTATGTTAGCCGTAAAAATCATCATAGATTCAATAACGTATAAATAATCTTTGAAATTTTTCGGGTTAAAAAAGTTCGATTATTTTACAGTAGTCATTATCATTATTGATTTAATTTAACACACCAAATTAGAATCACAATTAAAAATCAATTATTTCATTCGATAGAAGAAAAAAGAATATGAATAAGGGCACGAAGTTTGCCCGATAGTTTAATAAATGTATTTGTAATCCCGTATAAATGTTTTAAGTTTAGAATCATTAAATATGTTTGGCGAATGCGATTCTCAAAAAATCGCGTTTTATTGAATACTATTCAGGATTCATATTGTCTTTTATGCACATAACACAAAAAAAAATATAATAATTCGGAAAATTTTAATTCTGGAATCATAAATGTATTTTTGATTTTCAATTTAAAATCAAGCGCAGCAAATATAATAACGCAACAAAACATAAAACGTACTACAATTGAAAGTTAATCTTAATTAATAAAATAAGTCTTATTATCTTAGGAACGTTACCAATTAATCTTAAACATAATGTACATAATATACGTATATAACATACAATATACATAATATATTGAAATAAAAATCTTGTATATATAGGACATAAAGCATCAATAAAAGCTGATTAATTTAATTAATAATTGATTTTTTAGGAATTCGGAGAATTTTTTTTGTCATGAGAACGGTGAACTTAAAATTTTAGAATTAAGAGAATAGAATAGAGAAAGCATAATAAAAAAGATATAAAAAGAAAATATAATAAAGATAAATTAAATAAAATGATATGACAATAAAGAAAATAAAATAATAAAGAAAAACGCGTAATGAAAATTATTTAATTCTTGATTTGTAAGAAAGTTTTTCTTGTGCAACCATTTATATTATTTCTGTGTATCGGGATGAAAAATAGTATAAACACGCAGTTAATTAATAAAAGATAAAAGATGGTAATGGGAAAGTACTAAAAAATTAAAAAATTACACAATGAAAAAAACTTTAGCCGCGTTCTATTTTTAAGATTGCGATATATTTTTTTTTCGAATACTTGTTTCAGAAATGATCTATTTTATTAGAAGAAATTGTATTAACGATCACTAAATGAAAGAAAAAATTGTTAATTAATTTTTTGTTTATGTTTAATGGGAAATGAATAAATTTCGGGTTACAATGGAATTTCTCATTCTATTATCAAAAATGGATAAATGATATAGTGCATATTAAATTATATGCAGGCCGTTTGTCATATTCCGATTACGTAAAAAAATTATGTAATTTCTATTTAACATTTTTACGAAGGTGAGAATGTTCGTAATCGGCATGTGATATTTGAGTTCTATCTAACATCGGAAAAAGATATATTATTCGTGTTATTAATGTAGGGAATTATTTTTTATGAAGTTAAGGAATTATGATAAAACCTTTAATATAAATATCCTCCTCCTCGAACAAAAAAATTCTTAAATATGTCTCTTCCCATTAACTACCAAAATACTGTAAACAAAGTAAAAGTTCCATTTCCCCCATCTATTAGTGTAGATGAAATTGTACAAGTGCATTTAAAAAATGGCATTATAAATGTTAATAGAACTATGAATGCATTCATGATTTATCGAAAAGAATATAATCATATAGTTGCAAAATTTAATCCTTCAAGTAAAGATGTATCTAAATTTGTCAGCAGTTCATGGCAAAATGAGCCAGAATATGTCAAAGACTATTACCGTCAGATGGCAAAAAATGTAAAAAAATGTTTTAAAAAAAAGGTTCCTTCTCTTTTTTTTATCAATAGCAATCTAGCTGGTATAAATGATAATCACGTCTCCTTAGAAACCTCTAATCTTTCACTTCATAATATACCTCTTAATACGGATCAAAACACTACTTACTCTGATTATTCTATGGATCAAGACGCTATCTACTCGAACACTCTTGTATCTGACGATCTTAAAAATGCATATATGACTATGAATGATAATGAACTTATGAATTTTCTTTCTGAAGATATGGTTTTAACTTATAATGCAATTATTCAATCATTGCCACTTTAATAAAATTTTAAATTTTATGAAACCCAATTACAAATAGATGTGTTTATTTTCTTTAATAAAAAAACATTACTTTTCAGATACAGTATATATTATTGGGTCAATTTATTTAACCTTTGTGAGAGAACACTTTGCATAAATAATTTGGCATCTCTTTTTACTAAGCATAAAATTATTAATAAGTCGAAAGCACATATATGATTTTGTTATTTAATTAGTGACAAATAAAATAGTTTATAAAGTGTTATAAATTTTCAATTCTATTTCTTACAAAATAAATATTTTTCTTTAAGTATCCAATTCGGATTTATTTATATTTTAGTTACATTTTAATTAATATGTACCCTAGATAAAATAATACAGTTTTTGGCAATAATAATAAATAATGTAAAAACTTTCCGTGCTCGATTTTTAAAACATCATTTCTACATTAATTACATTAATTAACAAAAAAATGCAATATGAATCAAGCAGAAATATTCTTTTTTAAGTATAAATACATAAAGCTTTTGAAATTTGTAGTTCTCGCTCTTCTCTTTGAATCCAAGCAATAAAGTATATTAAATAACCAAACAATTTAATTCACATATCTTATATTATTTCATTATTTTAAATTTTAATTTAACAAACAAGAAATGCACTTTTAATTAATATGCCATCATTTAATATTAATCATAAAATACTGTAAACATCCTCCTATGGACCAATATATGGACCAACTCTCTCCAGGAATTACCTATTATGATTATCCATACCTGCTATAATTCCCTACCTTCAAATTCTCTCAGTACTATTTACTCTAGACAGCAATTTGTGAATACCTGTTCCTCTGAAGATAATTCTAGATACCATTAACTTTAACCAATATGTGTTTAAGCACTAATTGCTCTGATTTTCCACTTCTGAATATGGGTCAAGACACTACAACCATTTTAATGACTAATCGTGTGATTTACACTTTGAAAACTCTTTTGAATTTTATATATATGTTAGATTTCAACTTACATATCGAACCTTGTATTTAATAGTTATTTTTTGTAAAACCTGAACCCTTGTATATATGCTAATTATTTTAACATTTCTCTATTTATCTTTTTTTTTTAAAAAAAAAAATAATGGATCAATCATTATCAACGAGAAGAGAGAAGAGAGGGGCAGAAGCAACAAATGATAATCCAAAACAACGAAATATCGTGGGGTATAAGATCACCAACGAACCGAATATATTTATATGATAAACCATTGCAAGTTAAAAATTAGTTGTGTATTAATTTATTAATGTATTCAGAGATAGTCCCATGTATGTATGTAGCATATATTAACCGATATACGTGCTATAAAATGCAGATCACTATCATCTTAGTTTATCTTATCTATGCTGATATTTACATTATAACATATATTAATTCTGATGTTGAAAATATTTTCAGATGTTCTTTCTTTTCAAACTATAATAAACATATAAGACATATAGGATAATTAATGAGATAATAATAGTGTAATAAAAATAAATAATAATGATGAATAAATGTAATGGACATTTTAGATATTAAATTTTCAAACAATAAACATTATGAACAAACGTGAATAGAAATAAATAAATTTCATACATTTATCTAAATAATTATTATTATTAAAAAAAAATATCAAAAGCAAAGTTCATGTGGATGTACAAAGATTGGTACAGTATCATTAAAAAATTTATTGTTCATATTGTAACTGCAAAATGGATTTATAAATTGTATATTAAAGAGATGAAATGCAAAGAATTTTTTCAGACACACTGATAAAATTTTTTTTTTATGTTACCGTTATTTTATTTATTTATTTATTATTTAATTTTAATTACGAAATTTAAATAAATATATTGTATTTGCCATAAATAGTCATGAGATCTGCAATGAGTTAATAAAAAAAGGTTGTATTAACCATTAAGATCCGAGTCAAAAAAGGATTATATAATCTTTCTCTGAGTTAACGTGTCGTGTCTTTCTCCAAGTCAATAAAAAAGACATACATCAAATATTTAGCAGAAAAAAATCTTGAGTTAATACAAAAAAGGACTATCTTTCTTTGAGTAATACAAAAAAAAAGGATAGGACATAATCCAACATACCAAATTATCATATACCAGCATAATAACAGTAACAGTAATCCAATTAATCGCTTATAAATACATCGAGTTTTGAATTTTGTAGTCCTAATTCTTTTCTTTGAATCCGAGTTTCAAACTATAAATTTATTTATTATAATTATAATTGAGTGATAAAAAATTTTAAAAAGTGTTCTTATTTAAATATATCTTTTTCTATTAACTACTGATATAGTAAAAGTCACATTTCCCTCATCTATTAGTTTAGATGAAATCGTACAGATTCATTTAAAAAGGGTATTGAGGATGTTAATAAAACTATGAATCCATTCATAATTTATAGAAAATATGATCATATAATTGACATGACTTTAGATATTTCCAATTAACTTTGTGAGCATAAATAATTTGGCACTAACAACACAAAGTTCTTTTTATTAAGCATAAAACTCTTAGTAAACCGAAAGCACATTATATAATGTTGTTATTTAATTGTTTATTGAAATGTTGAAAAATATTCAATGAAGTGTTTAGGCCAATTATAAATTAATTATTAAATTCAGTCATATCTTTATTAATTTATTTTTTCAATTCCATTTCTTTAAAATAAATATTTTTCCTGTTCAATTTTTAAAACATCACGCGAACATTTCTTTTTACGCACGCATTAAACGTATTTTACTTTTTATGGTTATCTACTTTAATTAAATTGACATTAATTTATAGTAAACAAAAAAAAAACGCAAGCAAAAATTTTATTTATCTAAGTATAAATAAGTATAAATACATCTAGCCTTCCTTTCGAATACAAGTGTAAAGTATAGTAAATTAAATAACCGAAACATATTTTAATTATTTTAAATTTTAATTATTATAAATTAATTTATTATGACAAGAAATACATTTTTGATTAATGTGTTATTAATCACAAAAATACTGCATAGTAAAAATTTTGATTTCATTTATTTGTACCGAATTTCAATTATATAATAAAAAAGGATACTACGATTAAATTATTATTTATTGGCTCGGAATACTTTATTAATATTTTAATTAATGAACATTTGTAACATTTGTAGGAATTAAAATTACAACCTTAGAAGCCAAGTGAAGTGAATACGCATTCGGAAGATGCACCACACTTAAAAAAAGAGGGCTATATATTCAGATATGAGCTGTTGGTACGATTCTACGTAAATAAGACAATCAAATTGCATATAAAACTGCCCAATTAGAAATCGAGCAGAACATTGACTGCAAACTGCTATGAAGTTTCAAATTTGCTTTAAACCCTCGACTCTTACACGCTATACGAATTTCGCTTTGACCTCCCGAGAAGAATTTTAAACTTAAACGATATGATAATATTTTAAGGGATATTAAGACAGCATTGAATATTAAAGCAGCCAACATTTACACACTAGAAGTTCGAGATAACGAATATAAAAACAACATAAATATAAAGAAGCTCTTGATTATTTTAATAAGTCTTTAGAACTATATCCTCAATATAAAAAACGAGATGATGATGATCACAGTTAAAATTAATTAAAAGAAATACTTTTGGATATGATGAAAGTTTAACCTTCACTCTGCAAATGAATGAAGAAAGAAATTTCTCTGTTATTCATTTCAAAAATTTCAAAGAAGCAATACTTACGAATTCCTTGAAGGAAATATCACTATATTCAAGAAAATGAGCCTGTATTACATAATTAGGAATACATTTAAAAGTGCCCTAAATATTTGGATTTCGAAGAGAAAATTTTAAAAGATATTAAAAAACGTGTAATTTGGAACAAAAAAGCCGTGACAAACCATTTATCACCAATATTATCAATGAAATCTCTAAAATTGGGACGTTTTTGTTATTAGAAGAATCAAGTTTCGGTTATATAGAAGTGGAAAGAGTTAATAGTAAATATATTAATTTATTAATGGTGACAATAATAATTATAATAATTAATAAATAATAACAATAACATTAAAAAAAATGGATACAATTATTTTACTTTCCGAAATACAAAAACGAGTTGATAAAAAATGCCGCGAACAGAAGCAGCAAAAAGAATTGCAAAATAACGATGACAATATCAAAAAAATACAACAACAACAATAACAACAATCAACAATTCCAAAAGTCGTTACAGCGATTTTCTATTCGTCTCGTTGCGATGATCAATTTGTAAAAATAACTTTAGCGGTTTTAATTATTCAGATGTTAAAAAAATCGAACATGTGAATGTGTATCGCCTTGCCTTTATTATTGTATACAAATAAACAAATCATTGCATTTCTAAAAATATTCATTCAATCCTTTTTCTTTGTTTTTTTTTTTGGTTTTCCTACCTTTTTTTTAATCGATCAATTCCCACGATTCTGAACGTTAAAATCATACAATCCATCTAATACATACACATTAATATAATTCTTTTCGCAATGTAATTTGAAAGGTGATAGAAATTATTCATTCACACATATATTTAAATATATTTTAATTATTATTATTATTATTAACATAATTTATTATTTGATTTGTTATTTAATTTTTTATTATTTTATAAAATTTTTGATGACTTAATTATTAGACACACGATTATAACTAATCATAATTAAATATGACTGTAGTTTTTTCAGAATTTCTTGTAATAATTTTAGAATCAATTTACGACATATATTATGATTTAAAGTCTTCGAATTTATTAAATCTTTAATAATGAGAATTTTTTTATTAAAAGAATCTTCTTTCCATAATCTGAAAACCATATTCAAAGATCTTTCACTTGTTGTCATATTTACAAAAAGAAAAACAAAAGCAAGGTAAAATAATATAAAATTTATTAAGTATAAAATGATAATAAATAATAACGATAATAAATGATAATTATAGAATAATCCCAGCTAACTAACGAATTACAAAAAGGAAAACTTTAAAGTAACAAACTATTATAGAAAAAAAGCTAAAGAAATTATTATCGATCATAATGATTGAAATCAATCAAAAAATTATAATACATCAATTCATACCACATATCAGTTATTGAATTGTATAACAATTCACATCATCCATCATTATAAAATTATCAACTCGGTTTTCAATTTTGTGATGTGAAGCCAAGTCCAGGAGGGAATCTAAGTTTTGATTTTGTACAGCCGTATTTCTCGTTTTTGGGTTTAACTCCCGAAGGTAATTCACGGACTTCGGTATCAATTTTCAACAAAATACATGTTCGGTGATTATTGACATCAGCCATAATGGTTCTCAAATATTTTGGTGGCTCATTATAAAATTGTTCTTGGAGCTTTATACATTCCATCAATCGATTTATCCAGTCAGAATATTCGTCTCCATTAATGTAAATGTTATAACTCAAGAATCCCCAGAACATCAACTGCATCTTGTTAATCTCTTTTGATGGAAGTTCTGTAATTTTGGCCCATGTTTCAATTGAATATTTGATGTCGTTTACATATTTATCTGCTAGGATTATCGAAATTAAAAATAATTTCCCAATCCCGAAATCTATTGCCTTGGCACATTTAATATATCTTTGGATATATTTGAGAGCAACGAACACAGTAACATGTGATAATTGCGTAATGCATAATAACTGAATTTTTAAATAATTAGAGTATTGTTTAATTTAATATTATATTACTCTCACGTTCATTAGTTTTTCGTTTGTTCAAAGGTAGTATACAAAATTTAGTTTTATGGCGCTTACCCCAATACAAAAATTTTTATATTTTTCATTTACTTGACATTTAATAGAATCAGATCCAGTCCAGATTTTATACATTTCAAAACTAATGTTGGAAGCAAATTCTCCTAGTTCATTTGGTCCGGAAATAGGCATCTTTTTTAATTGTGGTACATTTGGAACTAAAGATACAACCTTCTTACTATCGAAAAATATTTGTGTAATTGGACCCAACATATTGAAATGACTAAATGAAAAGAGATTTCGTTAGTAAAGAAAATTAAAATCGAAAAGAAAACTCAAAAAGAACTTGAAAACTTGAAAATTATCGAGATAATAACGTTTGATTTTGTAAATGAATGTTAGTGAAAAAGAACTTGAGTTGAAAAAAAGTTATCAAAAAAATCAATTAATATATTAACTAAAAAGGTAATGATCTATATTGTTACGATAATCACCTGCTATTCCCGAGTTCCGCAACTTTATTAATCATGTGATAATTACTTTAAAGTTTTTTATTTATATAAGGTGAAAGTCTTTACATTTTAAAGATCCTCTATTAGTTTTTATATTGGTCATTTTTTTTATAAATAAAAGCTTAATGGAACAAATTACGGAAAAATTAAAAATTTGAATATTAATTTATATAGTATACATAAATTATTACAAAAAGAGTCCTCATCTTGATTATATATAAAGTCGTTATAAGTAGTTGGTTCAATCTATCTTTGATTTTATAAAACCTATCAAATCTATAGAATGTAAAATTTTTGATTTGTTATTTGCTATAAGATCTATTGCAACTTTGATAATTTAATGATGCTTTGATATTATGGTAAAAATTTTGTATTATTACAAACAGTAGTCTTGAAAGAATAGTGTATATATTATTCAAAATGAATTTTGATCATATTAAGTCAATCTCAACAAATTTCAATTATGATATATTGCTAACAATTAATATAATAATTGTTTTTCTCATATTAAATTTTAAAAAAACTTTTGGAAAAAAAATATATTTTTATAATCAAGATTTTATTAGAAGATTTAAAGAATCATATACTTTATAACATCTAATTATTTAGTTATATTTGATACATAAAAGGTAAAATTTTCTAGAAATTATATGATTATATAATATTTATATAATAATAATAATATAAATCTCTTTATAACGAATTTTTACCAACACGTGATATTTAACCAACCAAATATGCCTCTTCGCATATCGAGGTTTCGTTATATACTTTATAGTAATACAAGTACATGATCATATATTATATTTTTATTAATGAATTGCCAGTACTTTTATTTCCTTATTGCATTTATTTTTCTTAAAAAACTACTCACACCATAAAAATTATTAGTTTAAAAGTAACACATTTGTCTTTGCTATTCATTTAAATCATACTATATCTTTTCTTTCCTGACACTTTTTACAACGTAAGTACTGTTATAATGTAAAACCTTACTTCTGATAAAAGAGCACATTTTGGGCGAGCCATCGGCGAATGTCTTCTTTAAGATGTGGAGCTTGAAAAAATACGACAGCTACAGATCTGTAAACATACATTTCAAAAAATTCTGTACTAGGTGATATTTTCTCTTTATTATATTTTTTTTTTTTCCCAACGGAGCCATGCTCCAATAAACCTTTATTAATAAATTATAATACGAATTGTACATAAATTTATAATACATCTATTGAAACTGACTAAAATATGCTATGCTAAATTTACCGTCCGGCCCATCGTTGCCTAGGTTATTAAGCCTAGGAACTGATGGCCATGTCCCCATCAGAAAAAATTTTTATTTTATATAAATTGTTTCCTTTATATGTATTAGTGTTAAGAAAACTTTCATTTATAAAAAATTCTAAATTAGTCTTTTTTTGTTTTTGTTTATTTTGGATATATTCTTTTTCTTCTATTATCTTTAGGTTATTGATGTTATAGTTGTTCCTTTTTCGTATATTTGATGTTTTTACAACTTGATTGTTTGTATTTAGTTTTTCTTTGGTTTGTTTTATTCTTTTATCTTTATTTGTTATGCCATTATTAACCTCCCATTCAATAACCTTGTCACATCTTTCTTTCCATATTTGTTTAAGTATTTGTTGAAATTCTTCCATAGCGTCTATAATTATTTTTTTTGCTTATTTTCTCTTTATTATATGTTTATCAAATAAATATAAATGAACACTTTCTTTATAATTCTAGATAATATCAAATCCCCAATATCTGAAACGACCGTCTTCTTGTTAAAACATGTACAAAAGTATATCAAAAGGAAATAACATCAACTTTACCAACGAGTATCAGCTCTTCACTATCGCTTTTATGTTGTCAAATAAATGGCACAATGGTAAGGTATATGCAACCAAGATCTGATCGGAAATATTCTAGACGCTTTGGAGATTTCATTTCTGAAATCTCATTTCTGAAATCTTTAAATTTCAAGATACATATTACCAAAGCAAAATATTCATTTTGGCTTAATTGCTTAAAAAAAATATCACCTTGCTGGTAAACTTGAATGCCTATTTGCCGAAAAAATTGGGAAGACGGCTACCTCTACTGAAACTGGGTTTTAATTACAAACAAACAATCGATTCAAGGGTCATACGACTCCTGGTTGGATTTGAACGTAATATCATTGTTTCTCATTACAAGAAAGAATATAAATTGTTCGAGTAAACTGATCTCGATTTTAAAATTTATATGTTGTTGTTATTATTGATTATATTAAATAAGTATTGGGTTATTAAGATGGTGCAGCTTAATAAAAGATCATATTATGAATAATTAGTTGAGAACAATTAAATTAGATCTTATAGTTATGATCGTTCATTTCTTATTGAGAATGCCCAATTTATGTTTTCTTATTAATTAGCAATTCATTTCAATTGTTAGTTTCCTTTTGTAAATAAAATTAATTTTGAAAAAAATTAATTTTTATTTTATTGTCGAGTTTTTTTTTTATATTTCGTTCGACAATTATAATTTTATTTCTACAGTAAAAAATAAGTAAAAAGAAAGAGGCAATGAATGATATGATCTTAGTTATCGTTCATTAATGTTGTTGGTTTAGATGATCTTGACATATCGACTACTGTTGAACTTTCATTTCAAGAGGAAGTTGAAGCCTAGAATAAGCTTGAGTATTGGTGTATTATATTAATTTTCTAGATTAAAGTCCTTAAAAGAATGCAGATGTGAGTCTTAATTAATTCATGATTAGCGAACATGTGTTATCGTGAGCGAACATGTTATTTTTTATTATTATTATTATTTACAGATATACACGAACGCGATGTACGATTATAAAAAAAGATACAAATGGGCAAATGGAAAAGAGGTCAGTATTTTTCCAGAAAGAAGAAAAGTTCAGGCATTTTGAGGTAATAAAATAATTAAAGTTTTGTAATGATAAAAAATAATAATTGAAATAATAGAATTGCCATTATTAACTATTGCCTATTTTTTTTTTCTTTAATGCAATACGGTAAACAATTATTTAAAAATAAACTCATTGAATCAAGTAGCGTTATTTTTTTTTTTTTTTGTAATTCTAATAGTGGATTAAAGGTTGATACTATTATAATGTATTAATCATTTTTTATTTTATTTTTATCAATTTTCATTTGGAATCATTCTTTTCTATAATAAAATCAATACATATATATCCAATCAACGTTAATTTTTAATGATTTTTTAATATAAAATGGGTACATTTATGGTAGAGTAATTTCGATAGAAAAATCAGAACTTAATGAATTATTAGATTAAATTTTTTTTCTCAAGTTTATCAAAAAAGTTATCGAGTGAAAACTTAAAAATAGTTCAAAATTTTTCAAAAATATAATTATTAATAGTTTTTTTTTTTATTCAGAAAATTTNGGGCAAATGGAAAAGAGGTCAGTATTTTTCCAGAAAGAAGAAAAGTTCAGGCATTTTGAGGTAATAAAATAATTAAAGTTTTGTAATGATAAAAAATAATAATTGAAATAATAGAATTGCCATTATTAACTATTGCCTATTTTTTTTTTCTTTAATGCAATACGGTAAACAATTATTTAAAAATAAACTCATTGAATCAAGTAGCGTTATTTTTTTTTTTTTTTGTAATTCTAATAGTGGATTAAAGGTTGATACTATTATAATGTATTAATCATTTTTTATTTTATTTTTATCAATTTTCATTTGGAATCATTCTTTTCTATAATAAAATCAATACATATATATCCAATCAACGTTAATTTTTAATGATTTTTTAATATAAAATGGGTACATTTATGGTAGAGTAATTTCGATAGAAAAATCAGAACTTAATGAATTATTAGATTAAATTTTTTTTCTCAAGTTTATCAAAAAAGTTATCGAGTGAAAACTTAAAAATAGTTCAAAATTTTTCAAAAATATAATTATTAATAGTTTTTTTTTTTATTCAGAAAATTTTATATTTCTTCCGAGGCGCATTAATTTCTATTATTAAACATCCAACCTCAGGCGCATAACATTTGTATCAATCATAGTAAAAAAATTTATTTTTTATTTGTAAATACGTGCTGCGTAAGTATGATATTTTAATTAAAAAAGAGCGATTATCAAAGAATAATGTTGGAAATATTTATTTTGTCCAATAGCTAACAGTACTTAGTTGGAAGTTTCCAATGCATATAAGATCAATACTTCAAATTACAAAAAAAAATTTCACATTTGAACTTCACATTAGATATTTCCAATAAAGATGTACTTGAATAGATCAACAAATTCTAAAATTTAATTAGTAAATTCCTCACACTAGGCATGCCTGAAAATTTCATCTTGGGTTGTTAAAGCAAGTTAAATATGCCGCAAACAATTTGGATTAATTATATTAATTATTAAGGAGTGATATTAAAAATATTTATTTATGATGCCCTTATAATTACAATAAGTGTTAGAGTTTCAGCGTTTGGAACACTTAAATAGACACGTTAGAATACGTAATGGCGAAAAACCCCACGTGCGATTGGGTTTTAAAAGTAAAAGAAACGGGAAAAGCAAAGAAGAATGATTTATAGTCAAGATAGTTTTGTATTTTCCTCGAAAAAAATCCTATACTGAGTTGGATAGAAATTTTAACAATGCATTTATAATGGGTCAAAAAATTTTAATACTTTATTGATAACCAAATTCATAATATTCTACAATTGCTAAAAAATAATATGTAATCCTTTTTATTTATATTTTATTTATGTAATAGTCATAACGCGAAAAGTGCAATTTTTATTAAATAAAAAACAAACTGAAAATAAATAATTTTATAAATCATGATTTACTTTACGAAAAAAACTTGGATTTATTTATTTGCAAAAATTAATATAAATATTTTATTACAAAAAAAAAATCGGAAACGTTCATAATAACTTTTATGCAGCTGTCTAGTCTACTTTGTCTGCTGCAATTCATCCTTGTGTTCTAAGAAAAACTCTTCCACTGTTTTCGGTTTCCACTTTTCAATATCAGTTGAATGAGGACTAACATAATTAAACTTATTCTCTTTGATTAATTCAAACAAATGAGAAACAGTACTAGCCTCAATTGGTGAAGTAACACTTTCTTTAATATGTTTTTCCTTAACATGAGAAGGATCTGAAGATGGTTCATATTTTATTTGATAACCAAGTGCTTGAGAGAGACCATGGGCTAAATGTTCTCCAGATATAAGTTCATGACCTGTGATAGTATAAGTTTTAAAATAATACTTCTCGGATTTTTCAAGTATTTCGGAGGTTACCACTCCTACCTATAAAATAATTATGTAAATAATTATTATAAAATATAAATTTAGAAATTTAAAATTTTTTATAATAAATGAAAAAACATAGTTCATAAGTAAGATATTTACATCTTCAACTGCAATTGGTGCAAACTGACAATAAAAAATAAAACAAAAAACCAATAATGAGTATTAATCTTTCCGTCCTAAAAAAAAAAAACTCAAAATTTGGTTAAAGAAAACCATATTACTTTTCCGTCACCGATAGGCAAATCCAATATTCCATTTTTAATGCAATCCTTAAAAGCCAATAAATAATGATCATATATCCCAGTTCTTAAAATTGTCCTGAAATTGAAACAAAAAATAAATTATTCAGCAAAATAATCTAAAACGATTAAGAGAAATACGAAAGAAATAAGAGAGATTATACACCAGTTACGATGAATGTGTTCAGTTCTGGAACACTCTTTTTCATTCCATTGATTAAACACAGCTTCGAGTTCACCAAATTTTTTACCGACGTAATCCTTCCTTTCATCTGCCATGACAACAGACTGCAAGAGTATAAATGGTACTTTATCCCTCAAGGCTGTTTCGAGATAAATAAATCCTGCATCCAATCTCTCAGGATGTAAAGTAATCATTAATTTATGAACATCATCATTAAATTTGATATTGTTTGGATCATCAATTGTATAGACATCAGCGCCATAATCAGCCAATTTTTTACGAATTTCATCAGAGGCTTTACGACTCACACCAGCCGTAATACTCATACAACGAGATGGATGTGCAGAACCATAATTAAATAATGCTCTAACTGTAGCGAGGCCGGTAGGACGATCTGCTTCAAGGATATGAATTGAACCCAGTGTCATGTTTTTCACAATTCAAAATACAATAAGCAAAGAAAATTTTATCATATATATATCTAAAAATTTTACATTTTTTCATCACATCATAAGTATGTAAATAATTTTTTATTGATTACCATGTTATGATCAAATCTATCTAAACTTCTTTAGTTAAGATGTGTAAATCATACACAATCAAATTTTATTATTGTTCAGTCCAAATCCAAGAATTTCCACAACCTGCGCCAATTCCTTTTATAATAGTATTTTCATGAATTATACGAATTGGTATCCATTGATCAATATTATTACCTGAACCACAATTTCCATGTTCATTCCAACCCCAAGTAAAACATTCACAAAACTCATCATTCTTTTTTATACATAAAGAATGTTCTGATCCACAAACAAAATCATTGATTTCTACATCTTTTGGTAAAGAAGAGAGAGTGTGTGGAAGAAAATACAGTGGGATTGGCTTGGAAATCCATCCTTCCTCTTCGTTTAATGTGTCATCAATTTCGTCGAATTCATTTTTCCTTCCCAGCTGTCCATGATCATTCCGACCCCATATAAATAATTTATTATAATTATTATTATCTTCGCAAAGCACCAATGTATTATTCCATCCACAAGATATTTTTAAAACACTTCCAGGAAGATTAAAAACTTTTCTCGGAATCTCGCAATTCTGAATTTTCAAGGGTGATGCGTATCCAAGTTGTCCACATTTGTTGAGTCCAAAAGTGTATAAATCTCCTCCTTGAGTTAAAACTGCAGAATGATTCTGACCACATACAACATCTATGATCTTTTCCTCGTTAATCTGATTGATTTCTATTCGGGTAGGTGTAAAATAACAATAATTGTCATTTTGTTTTTTCTTTTTTTTAATTGACGATTTGTCATCATCATCTTTTTCTAGATTTTTTGCCAATAATCCCAATTGACCATATCTATTACTTCCCCAACCATAACAAATCCCTTCTTTAGTTAATCCTATACAATGACGTAACCCGCAAACAACTTTTTGGAAATTCGTTATTTCTGAGATCTTAAAAATTTGATCATTTGTTGTTTTAATATTTTTGCCACATCCCAACTCTCCAAAATTTCCTTTACCGAATATATATGCTGTTCCTTTTTGTGTTGTAGCAATTGTGAAAGTCCATCCACAAGTTACGTGATGCCAATTTATCTTTGATGATGATGATAATTCTTCAGGTAAAATTACTCTATGATAAATATCTATAGAATCTGACTTTCCTTCAGTATTAATAGAAATATTATTATTATCATCAGAAGTTATAAATGGACTACATTGATAATGATTATTTAAACCGCACATCCATAATTCACCGTTATGAGTAATTACCGCAGAATGATTTCCACCACCAACAATAATTTTAGGAGGAAAATCAAAAATATCTTTGGGATTATTTGAAAAAATACAACGAGTTGGAATGTTTGAGTCATTTTTAGAACCAATTCCTAATTGTCCAAAAGCATTTGATCCGAAGGCAAATAAATTATTATTGAAAGAAGTAAACGTGGCAGCAGTACTATTAATTTGTGATTGCGACATTTTTCAAAATCGATATTATAATTGTTTATGAGAAGACAATTATCACAATTATCAAGTATTGGCCAAATTTGGGAAATCAATTGTTTATATTGTCGATATTATTCTTTAACATAACATTCGAGTAATCACAAAATTATTTTCTATTTTATATAATATATTTTAAATGTACCCTGGAAAATGTATTAAGTTAACGGTCAAACATTCCCTTAATCACCAGTGGAAAAAAACTTAAAAAAAAACAATCTTACTTTTTTTTTGGCTACTGACAATAGTGTGTGAATTTAATTAAATGTTTGGCGCTGTCATACGACCAAAAATATTCGTTCTGTTTTACCTGTTTGAATTTTATGCCCTGGAATGGTTGATTGTTGACAAATTTGAATTATTTACTTTTTTATATTTCATAGTTATTCTAACGTAATCAATTATTAAAAGATTCGGGTAGTACAGTTGATATAATCAGTAAAAAGATTTATATTCTATAGAAAATGAAACTTATTTTCTCTAGTATTTATCTTATATCATTCTAATCAATAGATGTATGTTACTTTCTCCCAAGATTTTTGTTTTTATCTTTCTTTCCGACTAAAAGTACATTAATTTGGAATTAATATCTAGCGAATTTCAAAATAAACATCATTTTATTCACATAAATTTATATTTTATTCCCTTAATTCAACACAGCACAATTAATAAAGGTACAATAAACATTATATTATGAGAACTTTTGCAAAATTAAAGCTCACCACTAATGATTATCATCACCACACTACATAAGAATTTATGGTTAGAGTTTTAGGGTGGTAAACAAATCAATGGAAGTGATTTTCTTTATCTATTTGCATTCTTGTTTACTCCCAAGCCAAATTCCCACGCGATTTTCAATACTGACATATTTATCAATAATGGTTATATCATGCGACCAAAAACATGAGACTGAACTGATATAAATATCTCCGCTATCCAATTTATCAGCTTTATTTTTCCCATATGCGACTTTTCAAAAAAATCAAAGAAAGTGTTTATATCCGTGACGGCTTTATCTATCGTGGTGATGAGGCTATCACCATAAAAGAAGATTTAGAAGCCGAAAAGCAAGTGGGCGAATTAAAAGCTTCACTCGAAAATATTGCCGATAGTGATCTATTTAATTCGAATGATTTGAATGAACAAGATTCATCCCTGTTGTGTGCCGCTAATGGTGGAAATGGCGGAGATGGCGGAGATGGGGGAGACGGGGGAGATGGGGGAGATGATGGAAATAAAAACGATTTATTTGGAAAGGTAATTATTCAAAAATTTTTTAGTTGAAATTCTTTTTTTTTTGAACTGTCATCACTTAGTTCATCAAATAATCACTTCATAGAAGCTTAATGTCAAGGGTACCAAGGAGGACGTCAGTGATAATGTGACTGGTCGCAATAATGATAAGGATATATTCCATTTTAATCCGAGTTTTAAAAAAGATGAAAGCAATAATTTTAATATTACGGGCTTCGAAAAGGTCGTCCATAATAATGTAGCTGGAAATGATAATCGGGCGAACATATGTTCCATAGATTTAACCGGAATTAACAATCGACGTAACAATATTAATGCTACGGGCATTGAGGGGAACGTCCATGGTAATGTGGCTGGTAGCAACAACCAAGCGAGTAAGATTCACGTAGATGGAGTTTTAGTTGATAATCAAGTGGGAAATATTGATGTCGCGCTTGCTCAGGTGGAAATTGGAAATAATGTGGTTGGAAACAACAATCAAGTGGAGACATACGATATAAAGGCTACTGGGATCAGCAACAATTCAAGAAATATCAATGCTACGGGTGTTAGGGTGGAAATTAACGATAATGTGGTTGGAAGCAATAATCAAGTGGATAAATACGATATAAAGGCTACTGGGATTAGCAACAATACTGATAATATCAATCTCACGGGTGCCAATATTGATGCATCCAAAAATGTGATCGGAAGCAATAATGATGTGAATATCGTCAAGATAAATATGAACGGGATTGAAAACAGTGAGAGAAACGTTACACGTACACTTTATCCAAAAGATTTTAATAAAAAAGTAATCGGAAACGAAAACAATGTGAATCTGGTCAATATAAATATGAGTGGAATTAGAAACCAAGAAGGGAATAAGGAATTTAGGAAGATAAGCACAAGTAACAAGGTGGACGGAAATAACAACAACGTGAAAACCTTTAATTTAGATTTATGTGGGGTTGAGAGACAAGTTGCTAACTATAGTATTACATCTGAAAGTGAAGATCGGGAAAAAGATACAGGAAAAAACAGCAGCAAGAAATTCAACGCAAAAATAGCTGGAGTTAGTGTGCAAGAGGGGAATGTCAGTATTGGGGGTAAAAACGATTCGACACTCTCCATAACTGTAATTGGAGCTGGTGAGAGTTCAGGAAATGTATGCATTAGCAAGCCATCAGCCGGCGTTGACATAGGTATTAGTGGGCAAACCGGCTTTGGAAATGTAGACATCGGCACCCGTTTGCAATTAACTATTGGACCTTCTCTGGGCTTCGGAATACCATTTTTGGGGTCAGGAGGAGGCAATGATGGTGACAAAGGTGGCGGTGGTGACAAAGGTGGTGGTGGTGGTGGTGAAGGTGGTGAAAGTGATGCTCAACCTGGTAGTGAAGGTGCTCAACCTGGTAGTAAAGGTGCTCAACCTGGTAGTGAAGGTGCTCAACCTGGTAGTGAAGGTGCTCAACCTGGTAGTGAAGGTGCTCAACCTCATAGTGAAGGTGCTCAACCTCGTAGTGAAGGTGCTCAACC
>PQFF01000206.1:261342-391165 GCA_003547095.1 Diversispora epigaea
TAGTGAAGGTGCTCAACCTCGTAGTGAAGGTGCTCAACCCAGTAGTGAGGGTGCTCGACCTTGTGGTGATGTTCAACGTGATGGGATTCGAGGTGATGGTAATGGTACCAGAAACCCCGAAAATAATAAACTGGAAAATGATGATAATAACAATCATAAGTGGAATGGAGAAGAGGAAAGTGACAATACGGTTTCGGATAGAGGAAATAAACATGGAAGGAGTTGGTCTTCATTTCTTCCACATAGAGGAGAAACATTTGGATGGAATTCTGGAGCTTCTTTAAGGGGACGTCAATTTTTCACTTACGATGGTGAAACTAATATCACCTCCACAGATGAACTTTCATCCGAAAGTAATAACTCTACTTCTCCCAGCGTTTACTCTTCCTCTTCCTCCATTGGTAGTAACATTCCCTCATCTTCCATTGCAAGCAATATTCCTTCATCCTCCGATTCCTCATATTCTTCTGCTAGCAATATTTCCTCACCCTCCATTGTCAGCAATATACCTTCATCCTCCGTTTTCAACAATATACCTTCATCCTCCGATTCCTCATATTCAGCTGGTAGCAATATTTCCTCATCCTCCATTGTCAGCAATATACCTTCATCCTCTGTTTTCAACAATATACCTTCATCCTCCGATTCCTCATATCCTGCTGGTAGCAGTACTTCCTCATCCTCCATTGTCAGTAATATACCTTTCTCATATTCTACTGGTAGTGGTATCTCCTCATCTTCAGTTACTTCCGGTCAAGGTTCATCATCATTTACCTCCAATCAAGATTCATTATCGTTTACCTCCAATCAAGATTCTTCATCAAGTTCGACGTTTAACAATAACGGTGCAAGGACCAAATCATTTAACCACGCTGGATTGCAAGAAAATAATTCATCTTCCGCTTTTGGTGGTGGTGGTGGTGGTGGTAATACTAATGAAACCAAATTTGGTGGTGGTGGTGGTGGTGGTAATACTAATGAAACCAAAAATTCACAAAAACAGACAGCATTTGAGCGGGCTTTAGCTGGTGCAATTCAAGAAAATCCACGTTTGGCTTCAGCACTTCGTACTTCTCTATCTCCTACTGACAAGTCTTCACAAGACAAAAACTCAGATTCCAAATCGAAATCCTCCGAGTCTCTAAATCCTCGTGACTTTAAATCTCTTATTGAAATGCGTGTTCGTCGTGCTGAAGCTGCTGCAAATCGATATAAAGAAAAAAATGAGAGCAACAATACCTCTTCCACTTCCGGCTCCGGTGATCCTACACGCTCTGTTGGTAATAATCCGCAAGACAAATCAAAAGAAGAAAAAGAAGAAGAAGAAGAAGAAGAAGTAAAGCCTACAGGACCATGTAAAAGTCATCCACCCAGTGTTCGCTGCTTCCGTTGTCTTGCAGGTGGTTCTGGAAAAAAAGTGAAACGCCTAAAAGGGAATATTTTTAGTTTTGCCAGTTAAATAATATAGTCACAAAATGTAAATTATGTATAAATTTATTATAATATATAAAGTTGTTCGTATTGAAAAATAATATTCCAGTAAAAATAATTTCATTACACACAAGAAAACTTTGACAATGCATTATTAAATATTATTGTGTAAAATCAGACATCAACACTTTATTATTATGATAAAACTGAGTATATTTTTTTTTTATTCTTTGTTATTATTATATTTATTTTTTTTTATATATATTTACAGTTAAAACTTTTATCTACATACATGAAAACTAATAGATGTGAAAGAATTCAGTGGCTACCATACAAAAAAGAGAATTACATTACTTAAGAACCATCATTTCTTAAATTGAATCGGATTAAATCTAAATCGCTATAAATTAGGCCATCATTAAGTATGAAACCCAACTCATTTTCATTGTTGGGCTGTTGGGCTACATTTATGAAAAAGATGAATATAATAACTTGGAGTAAGTAAATAATAATTGAAAAAAATGTTCTTGAGTTTAGATAGATTTGTGGGTTCTTTTCTTGTGGGTTGGGATTTTGTTCTTGTGTATTCTAAAAGGTATATATAGTGAGATCTCAATGAAAGAAACGGAAGGGATAAGGGAATGGAATGGGGAGGGGGAAAGATTAGAGTTATTTGCTTACATTTTGTTCAGAATTTGAACATGCTTGTTCGTGACTTTGGGACGAACTAACTGGTGCGTGATCGTTATTATGTTTTGATGCACCTCCATTTTTGTTTGTTTGTTTTGGGGTTGAAGGGCCTTCGTGACTTTTATTTAGTTTTGGTGTTGAGGGACGAGTGTCGATATTTGAATTTTCTGATCTAGGTGAATAGGATTGGGTGCCTGAACGTGAATGACGGCGAATACTGTGACCTTGACTTGCAATCTCAACGTCTAATAAACAGTATTTTACTCCATTAGTTAAACCGAATTGATTTGGTTCCTGTAGGTGATGAATGAAGAAAATATTTTTAAAATGTTTAATTTAAAAATAAAAAATAATACAATAATATTAATTATAAAAAAGAATAATGGAAACAAACATTATTGGCTATATATTCTGTGATCTCGGTGATTTGGGCAACTACGTGATCTCTATTTAGTTGTTCCGAGATTTTATCCGTAACTCGTAAGAAGTAATTCTTGACGTTGAATGCTAACCAATTATTATTACGTGTAGGTAAGAAAAGAGCGAGGTCCCCAACTTTGAAACTAAACATAATAATAAATAAAATTGAGCATATTTACGACAAAAAAAAACCACAACTAAATATAACAATGAATATAATTATATATACTTTTTAAAGGTGATTTTTTCTTTCGAGTCTTGACTGATTTTCTCATATTTTTCTTTGATAAAAAAAAAATAATAATAATTCATTTAATAATTCAATGAAAATTACATTCTTTAACAATCTCAAAATAATAATAATAAGTACCCTTATATTGTTTTTTCGATTTTTTTTCTTTTGCAGCTAGTGCTTTCGCATCAGCAGGCATTTTCCTAATCATACCATTGATTTTAGCAAGATTAACTTTAGATGTGAGAGTGATCAAAGTTTCGTATCGTTCTTTCGGCCAAATTTGTTCATCTAAATAATCAGATGCGAAAAATTTATCCAAGTCGTCGACGTGATAACTGTCTGATAAATTTGATTCCGTTGCTTTCGTTTGGTCATCATCTACTGGTATCAAAGAAATGAGATTTTGTCTATCGGATGTAACAGGAATCGGTAATTCTAGATCCCTCACTAGAGTTCTGGTATTATGGAAGTAATTCCAAAGCTCCTTACTAAGGATACGAGTGAATTCGTTTCGTTCTTGTTCTAAATTTTTGATTTTTCCACGTAACTAAATTCATACATTTAAAAAAAAAAAATTCATTTATTTATTTATAAAATTCAAACATTTAAAACAAAATATGGGTAATAAAACTGCCAATTGTGAATACCCTATCAAGATCACGTTGTGATTCTTCGTGTGCAGTGAACATTCTCTCAAATTGATCTTTCCATCCTTGAATTTCCTGTTTCAACTAAAAAAGATACATATATGAAAATGTATTATAGACTGGATTTTTTGAACAAGAAAAAAGAGAAAAAAAATCGCATATGTCATAAATTAATAAACTTACTTGATTTTCCGATTCATCCTTTTTCGTTGTTATCTCGGAACATTTCGCCTCCAATTTTTCCTTTTCAACCACCAACCCAGCATTCAAATCTTCGAATTTTTTAATTTTAGAATNAGTCGTCGACGTGATAACTGTCTGATAAATTTGATTCCGTTGCTTTCGTTTGGTCATCATCTACTGGTATCAAAGAAATGAGATTTTGTCTATCGGATGTAACAGGAATCGGTAATTCTAGATCCCTCACTAGAGTTCTGGTATTATGGAAGTAATTCCAAAGCTCCTTACTAAGGATACGAGTGAATTCGTTTCGTTCTTGTTCTAAATTTTTGATTTTTCCACGTAACTAAATTCATACATTTAAAAAAAAAAAATTCATTTATTTATTTATAAAATTCAAACATTTAAAACAAAATATGGGTAATAAAACTGCCAATTGTGAATACCCTATCAAGATCACGTTGTGATTCTTCGTGTGCAGTGAACATTCTCTCAAATTGATCTTTCCATCCTTGAATTTCCTGTTTCAACTAAAAAAGATACATATATGAAAATGTATTATAGACTGGATTTTTTGAACAAGAAAAAAGAGAAAAAAAATCGCATATGTCATAAATTAATAAACTTACTTGATTTTCCGATTCATCCTTTTTCGTTGTTATCTCGGAACATTTCGCCTCCAATTTTTCCTTTTCAACCACCAACCCAGCATTCAAATCTTCGAATTTTTTAATTTTAGAATCCAACTCTGCAGCTAACTCGGAATTAGAGGTCATTATTTTCTTCATCTGGGTTGCTAATTCAGTATTGGAAACCTTTAACTTCTTCATTTGCGCATCCAATTCAATAGTTGAATCCGCATACACCTTATTTTGTGCAGTTAACTGGGAATTGGCAGCCTCGGATTCCTTATTTTGGGAAGTGAGCTTGACATTAGAAGCTTCTAATTCTTTAGTTTGTGCAGCTAACTTGTAATTTGAAGCCTCCAATTCTTTCTTCTGATCATCTAATTTGGTGTTGGAAGCCTCTAATTCTTTCTTCTGATCATCTAATTTGGTGTTAGAAGCCTCCAATTCTTTCTTCTGATCATCTAATTTGGTGTTAGAAGCCTCCAATTCTTTGGTTCGAGCAGTTAACTCGGCATTTGAAGATTCTAGATCTTTAGTTCGTGCAGTTAATTCTTTATTTAAAGCCTCTAATTCTTGGTTGCGTACGTTTAAGTCGGCATTTGAAGTCTCAATTTCTTTCTTCTGATCGTCTATTCCGGTATTAGAAGCCTCCAATTCTTTAATTCGGGCAACTAGCTGAGAATTTGTAGCCACCAATTCTTGGTTATGTACGTCTAGTTTGGCATTTTTAGCCTCTAAATTTTTATTTTGTGTGTCTAATTTAGTAATGGTGACGTCTAATTCATTCTTCTTTGAGTCTAACTCGGCGTTGGTAGTTTCTAATTCTTTCTTTCGTGCGTCTAGCTCATCCTCCAACACCTTCATTTGGGTTACTAACGCCGAGTGTTTTGATTCCCATTCGGATTTTAAATTTCCTTTTTCTTTGATAAAATTTACAGAAGTATTTTTAAATTTTTCTTTTTCAAACGCTTGTGATGATTCACGCGCTACCAAGTCAGAACTCGATAGTTCAGTAGCTTTTGAAGCTTTAAAATTTGTTTCAAGTAAATTTTCGAGACTCTTAATGCGAGACTCATAAGCCTATAAAAAAGTGTAAGAATAATAATTATGAAATAGTTAGAAAAATTATTAAAAAAAAAATTATAAAATGTTATCTAAAGAAACAAATTAAAATATATTAAATATATTACATGTAATTTTTCATTTGTTTTTTCTAATTGTTTTGTTTTTTCGATATACATAATTTCAGTATTTGATGGTAGGTTTGGTTTATTTTCGCCAGGAATTAATGACTTAGATAAAAGTCGCAAAGATGATGATTTTTTTGAGTTACTTGACGGATTCATACCTAATAATCGTGAAAGAAAATAAAGGTTTATTAAAAATATTTAAAAATATTTGAAAGAAAAAAAAATTGGATGTTAAAGATTAACCTGTCTATGTCTAAGTAACTAAGTAAAATTGAAAAAATAAAATTATGGGGACCTTTTATACCTTTTTTTAAAAAAAATTTTTTCATATGATAAATATCGTAAGAAATAAAGGAGGCATTGAGAGATCAACATTGTAAAATAAAAATAATCAATCAATTATTTGATTTGTATTGTGAATCCGATAGATAAAAATATATTTTTAAGGATTCTGAGTTTAAATTTAATAATTACCTTCAGTGAGTCATTAAGTAAACAATTCCAATTTTGAAAAAATAATAATAATAAACAAACCAGATAACAGAAAGATTTAGTATTAAATATATCATAAGTGTAAAATTAATAATAATAATTAATAATTAATTACCCTCTTTGAACATGTTAAAGTTTCTATCCATCGCGTAACTCTCGTGTATATTATTTTCAAATTCTACATTCATGGAATCAATTTGTCCAAGTAATTGAATCAATTTAGATTGTAATGTGGATAATGGATCAATGGATGGAAGTTGTTGTCGCGTTTTGGTTGAAAGAATATTTGACGACCGAAGAAGAGATGCTTGTGACATCACTGATGGACGTATTTGGATTATCATGTTCAAAAATGCTTTTAAAAAATAAATAATTGAAATCAAATTGAAATTAGAAGTGAGCAATTTACAGAATGTTTAATGTGGATATGAACTTAAAGAATAAATAAATTAAATTTTTTTTTTACATTGTATGTCATCTTTAGAAAAGGACGGTAAACGATTGTCACTACTATTCACAGTAGTTACCTCACATATAGGTGGACTATCATCCAAAGCTATAATTTTAGAGGACGTATTATTTGTACATGTTATTTTAATACACACACATATATACATATATATTTCTTAGAAAGAACGTAAAGATACCTGGAATATCTATTGGAACATATTTCTTAATTTCCAAACGATAGTTATCACGTCGTCTTTGCTCAGAATTACGAACTTCGGACATTACCTCTGCAAATTGTTGAGATTTTGATAACAAAAGCTAATTTATAATAATAATAGTAATAATAATAGTAATAAAATAATAATAATAATAATAATAATAATATTTAGATTTTGTAAACAAAAATAGAGATATATATTTGATTTTTATCAACAGAAAAAATAATTAAATACTTTAATGAATTCCTTTCTTCTCACAATCTCAACGAGCGTTATGGCCTGTCATTTTTTTATTTTTTAAAAATTAGTCAAGAATTGTTTACATAACATACATACATAAACACACCACAAATATATATATTATATGCTCACATAAGCAATAGGCATTTGATGAACGTGATGTAAGGATAAATATTTCTGTCCTTTAGATCGAATTTCAGAATCAAGCAGGCTCATTATGTTCGGTATACCAGAAATCGCCGACTCAAGACGCGAGATTTCTTGAAGATTACTTATTAAATTCTTTGTCATGTTGCTCTAAATTTAGAAATTTTTATGTGAATAATTTAATTGCAACATACACACGCACAACACACAAACAAAAAGACACAAGTACCTTGCATTTCAAAAAATATCTGATTTTTTCACGTATATACTCATCACATTTTTGAATTTCTATAAAATTTATAATAAAATTAATAAAAGGAAGGAAAATAAGAGAAATAAGAGAAATAAGAGAAGGAAAGGAAAGAAGAGATTATTTACCGGGAAGGTACTCTTTTAATTGATAATTAGCCAGATTTTCAATCGCTTCGAAAGTTTTCGATTTTGAAACAGCTTTTGAATGCAATACTTCAGTCATCTTTGTTTGAACTCGTGTTACGTCTGACAATATTTGGGTAATTTATAATCACATTATTATATGTTTGTTTATTATTTGCATCATTCATAATAAAAAAAGAATAAAAAATTAAAATACCTCTTTCTAGTTTCTCACTGATTTGTTGAATCTTATCGCAACATGTTCGATTGTTAGTCATTGAACTTTCCATTCTTTGGAATCTAATAATCAAAAAAAATGATAATAATAAATAATCACGATTACATGATTTATTATTCATAAACAATAAACATACTCATTATCAAATCTCTTCTTTGTTAATTCTTCAGTATCCAATTTGATAGATCGAATCGTGTCGCTTAACTCAATTACTCTCTTAGAAAGTTGTTCTAATAATAATTAATTAATTATAATTGATTATAATAAAGATGAGATTTATAAACTCTTATTTAATAAAATAAATAATACTTGATATAATTTATATACGAACCATACTCTTCTAATCCTTTACAAGCTAGCGTTAAAAGTTGTTGTTCTTGAGACACGTAGTCGGCTAATGAATGTGACTTTTTATCTGAAACAACTCCCGATGAATTTAAAATTTCGGGATGTATTTTAATATGTCGAAGTGTTTCTAAGCATGTAGGAAAACTAAGTTCCGTAAAAATTAAAAAATAAAATTCCATATTCTTTAAAATTTAATTCATTATTATTATCAAACAAATTATAATAAAGTAAAAAATGAATTCACCTTTGTAATGATATTTCCTGTGATGATATTTCTTTCTCAGCGAATCTATAAAATGCGTCATGAGCTTCAACCACGGAACTATATAATACACACACACACACACACATATATATATACATTAGAATTTTATTCTTGAAATCAGGATCTTGGGGAGAATTTACTAACAATGAAATAATGAAGAAATTACATACAAACAATGAGCACTAAGGTTTGTCAAGGCGACCATGATTGCCTTTAGCTGATTCTTTTGTTCTTGAAATAATCGTTCGCATATTTCAGAATGATATTTTGCCGTTGTCAATATTGACTTTTATATAAAATACAAAGAAATACAAAGAAAAAATAAAATATTTTCAGGAATAAATTTAGAAAAGTAAGATTTTCTTTCAACCTCCCGAATATGATGCGTTACCTGTCCCTGGGAGTGATTCATTTGGAAAAAATTGATATATGCACCACGTGCATCGGAAGAATTTAAATGTCCTTTTAAAGATGATAATTCAGGAGATGCTGAAAGAGAAGTACAATAGAATGAATTTTATTGTTTTCAAAATCAAAATCAAAATCAAAGTCAAAGTCAAAGTCAAAAAAAAAAAAAAAAGGTTGGATGAAGTTTTACCAGTTTTGGGTGGTTCCAGTGTGATACTCTCGATTAAGGAATTTATGTCCCTTGCATTATTCGGATTTCTGGAATCAAGAATGTCTCTATTAAAGAGAAATATTTTTTGCTCGTCCTAAATAACGGGAACGAAAACTCGTAAATAAAAAAAATAAAGAATCTTGAAATATAGAAAGAATAGAATAGAAATAGAATAATGAAACATTACATTGTTCGAAGTTCGAAGTATATCGTTAATCATTTCGGCTTTGAGTTGTAATCCGGAATTTGTCAATAAGATTTGAGAGGTAGCTAAGACGCCAGTCGTTCTTTCAAGTTCATATTTTAAACTATCCAAGCTATATTATATCATTTAGAAAATAAATTGTTATNAAGAAATACAAAGAAAAAATAAAATATTTTCAGGAATAAATTTAGAAAAGTAAGATTTTCTTTCAACCTCCCGAATATGATGCGTTACCTGTCCCTGGGAGTGATTCATTTGGAAAAAATTGATATATGCACCACGTGCATCGGAAGAATTTAAATGTCCTTTTAAAGATGATAATTCAGGAGATGCTGAAAGAGAAGTACAATAGAATGAATTTTATTGTTTTCAAAATCAAAATCAAAATCAAAGTCAAAGTCAAAGTCAAAAAAAAAAAAAAAAGGTTGGATGAAGTTTTACCAGTTTTGGGTGGTTCCAGTGTGATACTCTCGATTAAGGAATTTATGTCCCTTGCATTATTCGGATTTCTGGAATCAAGAATGTCTCTATTAAAGAGAAATATTTTTTGCTCGTCCTAAATAACGGGAACGAAAACTCGTAAATAAAAAAAATAAAGAATCTTGAAATATAGAAAGAATAGAATAGAAATAGAATAATGAAACATTACATTGTTCGAAGTTCGAAGTATATCGTTAATCATTTCGGCTTTGAGTTGTAATCCGGAATTTGTCAATAAGATTTGAGAGGTAGCTAAGACGCCAGTCGTTCTTTCAAGTTCATATTTTAAACTATCCAAGCTATATTATATCATTTAGAAAATAAATTGTTATTGGAAATGAGTTCACATTTTTAAGACTGGTTAGTAATTTCTTTGGTACACATATCACAAATGTTGTAATTCCACCTTTAAAGGAATTACGAACTTAAGAAAACCGATAATACAACATTCACAATAACTAGCAAGTATGAATTAAAAAAGAAGAGGTCATACCTATTAATAGAAGTATGTGTTATAATTTGTTTTCCCGTTTCAGCACGATAAACTTTCATGATTTATTAAATATATTGAATTTTGTATAGACCAAAAAATAATAGTTTTCAAGACCAACATTAACATTAACATTAAATAAGAATTAAATAACAGATGAAGTTGCGTCATCTAGGTTTTTTTTTTTTATCATTATTATTAAAACATTTAACCAAACATAACTTTGATCATGAAAAATTTACTTTATTAGAAAGAAATACAAAGTATAGAAGTAACACAACACATTAACGTATGTGTAACTTCAAATATTCACTTTGGCGTAAAAAAAAAGAAGTTGAAATAACCAAGCGCATGGTAAGGACCCCTTCAAAAGAAAAGAAAAGTAACTTGAGATTTAAATAAATAAACGAGTGAATGATTAATAATACAGTCTGAGTGTGAACGATAAAAGAATTCGAAAATGAAGAGTAAAAAGAGAATAAATGTTACTTCTCATTTTCATATTATTATTATTATTATTAATACATATATACTCTAGTCGAAAAAGATGTGATAATATATATATTTTATTTTATTATTCTTTAAATTATATAAACTAAATATTATTAACATTATTTCTAATTCTTACAAGATTTTATAAATTTAGCTAAAGTTTCTTTAACAAAAATTCTCGCTTTTAATAGTGATTCACTATCTTGAGGGGTAGGAAATCTTAAATCATTAGCGTGAGAACCATTAGCAATAATATATGCGTAATTATTTTTAATATTCTTAGCAATAATATCAGAACTTTCACCTCCTGCCCTTCCGGCAATTGTTAAAGGTGTCCAAGGATCATTCTCTCCAATAGTAAATATTGTACGAGAAAATATACCAATATTACCACCATATACTTTATTAAATTTTTCCACTTGAGGAGATAAAATTCCGGGGAATAAGTATTTACATTGCTTGTTGAAATATGCGATATTAACTATACTAGATCGAAGACGTTTTAATGGTGGTTGAGGTGCTGTTTGATAAAATCCAAATTCAGAGCAAAACTAAATTTTAATGAAATTAAAATGAATAAGTTAATAAATATATTTACCAAATTAAATGTAAATGTTAATGTAAATGTGAATATAAATGTATATATATTTTTATATATCTAAGAAAACAAACCTGAAAATAGTAAGAAGTAACATCATTATTTAAAGTTATATAGGTGGTCGCATATGCTTCTAGAATGGCTTCATTAGTAGTAAGTCCTTTGGCTTGTAAAAAGTATTTATAAATTTGAGCATAAATTGCCGTCAAAACTGCGGGATCTTTACTCGGTGCATCATCAAAAGCTTTACAAAAGAAGGGTATACTATCAATTTCTTGTGGGGAAGTAGGAGGAAAATAAGTTTGAACCATGGCAGCAATAGGAGAAACTAAAGCTGAAGCGAAATCTTGATCGTCCTCAAGAACTAGTAAACCGAAAAGGCTCTTTAATGAAGCAATTTTAATTCTATCACCCGAATGTAAAATTGGATCAATAAAATTTTCCACGGAAGAAATAATATCATTACGACAAGGTAAAGCTTGACCAACTGCTAGATCATATTCGAAAAAGTCCAATTTTGCCAATAGAGGAGCAGAAGAAGCCCAAGCAGCAAATACCAAGGAAGGATATTTTTTACGCATCCAAGTAGCAATATTTCCAGCATAAGAACCACCCACAAATATCCATTTAGATTTTTTTGGAATATTTGGAGGATTAGCAATAAAATTAGCGAAATCAGCTAAAGCTTGTTCGACGGTATGAATCTTTTTTAAATTTTTAGTAGTTAATTTAGATACGGGAGGATAACTTTCACCATAAAATCGATGTTCAATCGTTATCATTAAACCATTAAAACTTGCTGCTATTTCACTCAAACCAGATAATGTAACTTGATTTTTGGTAATATGTGATTCACCCGCAGTAGTAACTACAAATTATAAATAATTAAATAATTAAATAATTATTTAGCATTTATTTATTTTTAGCAATTTAAGGATGTGATGAACGAGACTTACTAAAGATAGGAGCGCCAGGTTTATAAAATGTAGAATTTACGTAATACTTCTGTTTAAACGTTCCAGAATTTTTATTAAAATGATCGATATATTGATCATAATAATATGGAGTAATTGTGTCCACCCTATTTTAGAAGAAAAATAAAAAAATCAATATCTTTGACGATTTTATTTTTTCGATTGATTTATTTATTTTTTTTTATTTATTTATTTATTTTTTACATACTTTTTTACTAAATTTGGCAATGCATTAATTGATAAAACGAAGAAAATATTTATAAATGTATAAAGAAATGAAATAAATTTTATGGATTTCATTTCTTTTGTATGTTTTTATTTATTAAAAGATATATTATATTTATATATGATATGTTGAAATCCGTATTTTTTGTTAAAAAAAAGAAAAAAAAATTATTTTTCGAAAAGGAAAACGAAACATATTTATAAATTTTAATATTCGAACAATAATAACATTAAGGATAATAATAACAACGCATAATTTAGGTATTATGAATGGTAACTCTATTGTTGTAGTTATTACTATTATGTCGTGTCGTTCGTTGTTTGTTGTTTTAGTAAAATAAATATGATCTACTGTTATATTGTATTAATTAACTAATTAATGTTACCGAATCAGAGTATTAATTGTATTATTAATAGTATTCCACCACATATATCCAAAATCAAAATACAAAGGTAAATACGTGAATAATAATAATAATAAATTAAAATTAAAATTAAAATACATTGTAACAAAGATATTAATAAATGAATCGTTTCGTTTCATTCGTTTGTATTCTTCAAAGGACAAAGTAAAAATAAAGTTATTCATTTTTTTATTCACATTTCCTTTTATATATCGAAACGATCAATCTTAGTTTGGTATTTAAAATATTTTTTTTTAGAGTTCACCAATGGTCACAGCAATAATTCTACTTACGATTCTTTTACTCTCCCGTTTTAAAAACATCCAAAAAAAAAATCTAAAACATTTAAAAACATCTAAAAAAAATCTAAATTAAGAACGTCTAAACTAAAAAAAAAAAACTAACTAAAAAAAAAACCTAAACTAAAAACATCTAAAGAAAGACCATAGGAAATATCTGTTATCATCCATTATATTTATCAGTATAAACTGACTCTGATATAGTAAAAGGATATAAATTACCTTTTAGAAGTTTCTTTTTATTCTTTAAAATGTAATTAATTAATGAATTCAATCTTGTGTTCAATATCTTGTTATATATAAATGGGTATAATGTAGATAGGGCTATAAATGTTATGATACGAGATAGATGAGCAGATGACATGAAGATATGCTGAATTTATNTTCATTTTTTTATTCACATTTCCTTTTATATATCGAAACGATCAATCTTAGTTTGGTATTTAAAATATTTTTTTTTAGAGTTCACCAATGGTCACAGCAATAATTCTACTTACGATTCTTTTACTCTCCCGTTTTAAAAACATCCAAAAAAAAAATCTAAAACATTTAAAAACATCTAAAAAAAATCTAAATTAAGAACGTCTAAACTAAAAAAAAAAAACTAACTAAAAAAAAAACCTAAACTAAAAACATCTAAAGAAAGACCATAGGAAATATCTGTTATCATCCATTATATTTATCAGTATAAACTGACTCTGATATAGTAAAAGGATATAAATTACCTTTTAGAAGTTTCTTTTTATTCTTTAAAATGTAATTAATTAATGAATTCAATCTTGTGTTCAATATCTTGTTATATATAAATGGGTATAATGTAGATAGGGCTATAAATGTTATGATACGAGATAGATGAGCAGATGACATGAAGATATGCTGAATTTATGTCACACAGAGTTGTTAAAAATTTCATCATTAACTTGTCGTTTGTAGTGATAATAATAATTAATAGTAATAATAGTTATAATAACATAACAGCCAATAATAAAATAAATTATGAATTTGATTCAAATACTTTTAGTGATATCAATATATTTATTGATATCGGTACTAAAGGTTTATTCGTTATCAAAGCATCGACATTCATTTTTCTTGGACGACGAAGCATTAAATTGGTTTGACCAAGATGCCATACAAACTATCGGAGATCAAAAAGTTCGGATATTAAATTTTACGGGAGTTAAAGAATGGAAAGTTTTAATTCCACTTGAAGAATTGGTTAGTTATAGTTATATATTTTAAATTATTTAAGAATATCTTTATCATTATCATTATCATTATCATTGTCATATCATAATAATCTAATTTTAATAATAATATCATTTTAATTAATATAATTTAATAATCAAATCAAATCATCACAATATTTTTTTTAGTTGAAATCTCGATCAAATTTAAAATTGCCAGTTATGAATGATAATAATGAATGGAAAATTCGCGTTCAGATCGTACCAAGAAATCGACCTCGACCACCATATCCATTTAATATTATACCGGCTACTGGTATTCATGTTGGATTTTCGGTTGGTAATAATTCATTTGAAAGGTAAATTTGTTAATAAAATATTATTATTTATTATTATTACTATTATATTATCATTTAATTGATTTTTTTCCTATGATTTAATTATTTTATAATTTATTCATAATTTATTCATTTATAATTCAATATTTTTATTTATTTATTGGTTACAGTTTAGATCACAAAAACCCAGATTTTAATACTGTATGCAAATATCTTGATGCATTATTTGGTTTCTTTAATTGTGATGATGATGAACAATTTCCAAAAGGAATGGTAAATCGTTTATTACCTCATATTTATTAATATTCTTACTTGTTATTATTATTATTATTATTATTATTATTATTATTATTATCATCGACTCTCATAATTATTGTTTAATAATAATTATCATTTAATAATAAGTATCAACTAATAATAAGTATAATTAATATTAATTATATTAATCAATTATATTAATAGTTTATAGTAAATCTAAAGAATTCAATTTCACTTCCAAGAGGAAATTTTTATCATTATTCAAATTTCCCAACACTTCATCATCATTATTATCAGCATCATCAAATACCTACCAGAATTTCAATATTAGGAGAAATGTTAATGAATAAAAAAATCAAAGATTATTTGGTATTAGATTTTGAATTGAAATTTAATGAGAATAATAGTAAAGAGAATAGTAGTAAAATTTTGATGACTGAATTAAGAATTGTTGAAATATCCAAAAATCAAGATATAGAAATTAGTAAAGAGAAAAAAGAAAATGATGAAAGTGATGAAGAAAAAGTTGAAATTGGAATTTTTGGACCTCAAATTGATGAGGAATCATTTATTGGAGGACGAATTATAATTGGAAAAAATAATGATAAAAATAATAAAAATAATAAAAATATAGGTATTTTAATTAATTATTTCAATTAATTATTAATTAATTATTATTAAATATTAATTAATTATTATTAAATATTTACTAATATATTTCACATATTTTACATATATTTCACATATATTTTACATATATTTTACATATATTTTACATATATTCTTTAAAGTTCCATCGATGATAAAAGTAATCCCTAGAACGCTTTCAACAGATTTATTCTATTTCAATTTCAGTATAAACCATAATCAAGGATTTCATCCTAAATTCAATACTTCTATTACTTTATTAAAACCATTGCCAATACAAAAATCACAAGAAAATTGTCAACTTTATTTACTTCACACATTTCCCAATTCATTTTATGTAGATATTTATCATCTCAATGAACTTTATCCTGAAAAATTTATTAAAGTCTGGGGTGAAAAAGATTTAGAAATTCCTGTTGGATTTTCATCCTCATCTTCTTCTTCACCTTTGAAATGGGGTAGTTTAGTCTTAGTCAATGAAAACATATTTGAAAGGAATAACAATAATAATGACGATAACAACAACAACAACAACAACAATAATAATGATAATAATAATAATACCAATTCTGAATTTATTCTTCCAGTTCATATGCGTTATCATCAAGCGGTTCCTGAAAATGATCAAAAAACTCATAAAATAATTGAATCATCACGACCCATGGTGGTATGTGCATGTGATGATGAATTTAATGATGATGATGATGATGATGATAAATTTGATAAATTTGTTAATAATAATAATAATAATAATAATAATAATAGTAATAATGAAAAATCAGGTATTTAATAAAAATATTATTTATAATTATTATTCATTATTAATATTAATATTAAATATTGATCTTTCTTTCTTTCTTTCTTTATATTAAATAATTTTTATTTTTATTTTATTTTTTTTTTTATTTTATTTCAACCAAAATAGCTCATCACTTATTTTCACCCACGCCACTTCCATTCTCTTTAATATTTCCATCAAACATTAAACTTTTGTATATACTTTCCAAGGAAAGAGATAATAATAATAATAACAATAACAATAAGAATATCAATTACAATTATAATAATAATATTAATAATTATTTAGTTAAAATACCAGTAGGAAAATTAAGTCATTTACAACTTATTGAAGTATGGACTGTTTTTATTACAATTGCAAGTAGTTTATGGATAATATTGGTGATAAACCAACAAAGAAGTGTTGTACAATATTATAATGATAAATTGGATTAATAATAATAATAATAATAGTAATAACTAAAAAGTAATCTTAAAATCAAATATCTTGGTATCACATTTTACATTCCATATTATATTGTTATTTATTTATTTATTAAATAATTTATTAGTTGTAAAAAAAAAAAATAATAATTTTTACTAAAGAATCTTTTAGTAGGTTTAGTACAGTAAATAGACCAATGTAATGGTACTTTTACTTATAAATCTAAAAAAAATCTAAAATCTGTATTTAGAAAGTATTTAAAAAAGGATTTAATAAATATTTAATAAATATTTAATAATTAGTACAACTACTATTTAATGCTTTTGCTTTATTATCTCTTAAGTTATTGAAATTATTGAAATTCGATATATTAATATATTTTTGGCATATTGATAGAATATTATACAGTATAAAATTTATTTTTTATTTAATAATAAAGATAACCGATATGGTCTAAACTGGACTTTAGATTAGTTTTATAATTTTTAAAAGGAAATTTTTATCTGGACCCCCAAAAGAAAATCAAACACAATTAAAATAATAGCAAATAAAATCGAATAAATAGCAAATAAATATCAACAAAAAGGAAACAAAAAAAGAATCAAAAATAAAAAAAAAATAAAAAAAATAAAACAAAAAAAAATCAACTAATACTAAATGAGAACCAAACATTAAAAAAATAATAATAATGGGATGTGCGTGCATATACATATATAATGCATTTAATTTATTTTATCATTTTATCGCTTACTATCGCTTACTATCCCTCACAATTGCTTAATATTATTTCTGCTGATGCTTGCTGCAAATAATCTTGCGACACCGAACGATCGAAAAATATTTCGTTTTATAATCTAAATACATAAATCTTTATAAATTATTTTAGGCAGTTAAAGTTTACACGTCACGATGAAGATGATGGACGTGGACAAAACCTTAAAACTTTAATTAATTATTAATTATTATATATATTAATATTATATTTAATCATAAATTAGAATTAATTGTAACTTTAATTATGATAATTAAAATTATCATCATCATTAATTATATTATATAATAATAATAATGATTATGCTTATTGTTAATTAAATTCTTATAATTATTTATTATTTAAAGAATTAAAAGTTAATTATAATATCACACACGCGAGACGCAACGTAAATATATCAAAGAATAAATAAATATTATAAACCGGAGAATCAAAACTTGAATTACTTTAATTACTTAAATTTATAACCAGTTTTTAAACCAGAAAGAACAAACATTCCAAAATTTGTTCCAATTATGTATTTTTCCATGAATTCTTTAGGATTTTATTTTTATTTTTAGATTATTTAAATATATTTTGCAATACATTAATTGTTGTAAATAAAAACGAAAATAATATAATAAAAATACCATTCTTATCCGTTTTCTTCTTTCTTTCTTTCTTTCTTTCTTCGACATCATTTTTCTAATATTTAATTGTGATTGTAACTGATTGTAAAATACAATTCAATATAATAAATATAATACAACATTTACTTTTTAAGGTTGTACCAAACTACTAAAATACTAAAATACTGAAAATACTGGCGTTTATGTACAAATAAGAATTTCTAATAAGAATTCCTAATAATAATAATAACAATGACAATAATAATAATAATAATAATAATAATAATAATAAATTCTCCAACTATTCTAACTATACTAGTAAAATAATCATAATAATTTAAGAGCAAAAAATTTTTTTTTTTTTTTAAATTTTACTTTACGTTTAATACAATCTACAATTTTTTCGTTTTTTTAAGCGAACTTTATCGAATGAATTTGATGCAATAATGATGTAAGAAAAAAATTTTTAAAAAAATTCTTTATTTGCTATTTTTCAAAAACTGAACTGATTAACGATTAATTGGTTTATTACACCATGTTATTTATGTTGTCCTCTTGTTTTTGTTGTTGTGTTGTTGTTGTTGTTGATTGATGATATTGTCTCTCGCATACATATTTTTTAATAATGCATAATGCACAAGATTAAAATTTATATTGGTCAAGAAAAAATCTAAAAAAAAAAAAAATTTATCTTATGGTAAAACTTTTTTCAAAAATGGTTGTAAAACCGGAATATCTTGGAAACCAATGAACTTTAACTTTTGCTTGTTATTTTATTTACATATTTAAGTATTTCTTTTTATGGAAAAATGTATTACATAACCAAAGTTGAGAAAATTCCATACAAAAAAGTGTGGATCAAGCGTATTTGTCAAGCAGAAACCTGATTACTCAATCAATCATATAATATTCCCGTATCCCAGTATTGTGGTTCAATTTGATTGATTAATTCAAATGTATGTACATTTTAATAACTATTTTTAAGCATAGCATAAAGTAAAGTGTATCTGAGATAGATAGATAGATATAAATAACTGGTGATATATAAAATGTTAACGTTATTACTGGTACAAATGATAACAGCGTCCCATTAGATCCCTCTAATCCTTTACTTTTTAATACAAATCAAAACTTCCCTCCCCAACCAATCGAAATTTCATTACGCATATATGAAGATGAATTCTTTCTGAGGATATAGCATTAACTTATAACAATAGGACAATTATTCAATCATTATCGTGATTTATATTATTTATATTGTAAATTATAGAATTATATCAGACAGCACTTAATTAGATATTTAGCTGTAGATAAAAAAGTTTAATTATAAAAAATTGGTAAATTTAGAATTTATTATTGTAATTATTTATTGTTGTAAAACAATTCTAAGAAATAATAATATTGTTTTCTTTCAAATAATAATAATAATAATAATAATATTATTATTATTATTATTATCAAATAATTATCAAATAATAATAATATCAATAATAACATTATCAAATAATAACATTATCAAATAAAAATAATAATAATAATTACCAAATATTATCAAATGATAATAACATTATTATCAAATAATAATATTATTCTTAATATTAAAAAATAACAATTATGACAATTGATTACAAATATTATTACAAAGATGAACTTCAAACATTATGTAAATTTATGTCAAAGAAGAAAAAAAGAAAAATTACTTTATATGAACTTTATATTTATCATGCCTATTTTCATATTTACTTATTTATTAAAAAAGAAATAAATTTACGCGCCACACATAACATACACACGCATATCAACACAAGGCAACAAATAATAATTCCCGCTCAATTTTTCATTTCATGTTGTAATCATATAAATAAAATCCGAAACATGTTTGCTGCGCCATTACCTGTACCCAAAATTATCCTACCCAAATTATTCAACTTAAAAAAAAAATTATATTCAAAGATAATAAATATATATACTAAATATATACTAAATGTATACTAAATGTATACTAAGAATTTATACACAAAAAAAAAATGATACACTAAAAATAATAATTTGATTAACCTTTTTTATATAATTCATTTTTCTTTATTTATAAATTCATTCTTTTCTTCTTTTACCTTTTCATAATGATATTGTTTGCTATAAAGAGCATAATTAATATTTTCAAATGATAAGTTAATATTTATTAATTTTCAATAAATCATCATCATAAATGTAATATGATTTATGTATGATTATCAAATATTTTATTATTATTATTATTATATTTGGGAATATCTGGTGAAGCGAAAGAGCTAAAAAAAAATATATATAAAATACTAATAATAATACTAATAATAATAATAATAATAATAATAATAAGAAATCGAAAAATAATAATAATAAGAAATCCGAAAAATAATAATAAGAAATCCGAAAATATAGGGAAAAAAAACAATATAATATAATAAAGGAAATGTTAATAAATATGGTTATGGTATAAAGGATTTTCCTTCGGTTCTGCTTATCATTTGAAATCGCATAGCATAGCATAGTTAATAGGATAGGAAAAATATGAACCGTGTAACGGGTCCAGAGTTCACAAATTATGTATACGTTAGAAATCTAATTGGAGTGTAATTTATGTGAGTTTCAATAAAATAAAATAAGTAGTAAGTAAGTAAGTAATTAATTAATTATAAAATAAATTATTTAAGATTTTAACGAAATAAAAATTATCTCAAGAACCGATATTGAACTTTAACATGTCCGCAGTCTTCCTTTTTTTCCTTTCCTTTTATTATTCAATTTTATTAATTTTATTTTAATAATAATTTATTTAAAAAAAAAAAACAAAAACAAAATAAAAAGAAACCATTAATAAATATGGTATGGTACGGTATGTATAAAAGGATTTTCACTTTGGATAGGAAAATAAAGTATTATTAAATTAAAAATATTATAAATTAAATATGAAGTGTAACATTTCTAACTGTAATTTATGTATGTTCACATTTGGAAATTTGAGCTTTTTTTTTATTAGATATATTTAAGATTTTAACAAAGCAAAAACATCTTTAGAACGATATTTAACTTTACTTGTCCGCAGTTGTCTTTCTTTTTTTTTTCCTCCCTTTATTTTTTTATTTATTTATTATAATTTATTATTAAATTTTATTTTATTTTATTTTTGTTTTTTTTTAGTTTTTTTAAAAAAAACAATAAAATAAAATAAATAAAAACTTAAATGTAAAAAACATCCTGTTTTTTTATTTACTTTTTTGTATCTAAAATTAGATTATTTATTTCTTCTTCGCTCGCATTTCTTTTATAAAAAAAATATTTTTACGTCTAAGAGTCCCTCTTATTATTTATTACTATTACATTATTTTTTCATAACGAATTTTTATTTTATTACTTGCGAAAAATAAAAAAAAAAACAAAAATAAAATAAAATAAATAAAAACTTAAATGTAAAAAACATCCTTTTTTTTTATTTATTTTTTTGTATCTAAAATTAGATTATTTATTTCTTCTTAGCTCGCATTTCTTTTATAAAAAAAATATTTTTACGTCTAAGAGTCCCTCTTTTTATTTATTACTATTACATTATTTTTTCATAACGAATTTTTATTTTATTACTTGCGAAAAATAAAAAAAAAAAACAAAGGAATAATTCAAGTATTGTGTCTAGCTTGATAAAAAACAAAGAAAAGGAACATTTTCTTTAGCTAACCGTTTATAATAGTTTCTAATATTTTGTGGTTCTTGTTTTCAAGAAATTCCAGCACATTTTGATACATCTTAAATATTAAATTTTTCTGGAACGTTTTCTTGAAAAGTTCTTTCTTTACTTGAAAAGTTCTTTAACCTTTTTAGATAACTTTTTTGATTCTTGTATCCAAGAAATGCTAGCACATTTTGATACATCTTTACTTATTTGAATATTGAATTTTGTGGGAATTATAATAATTAGTGTATTGAGAAATTAATTGACTGAGACTTTGGACTTGGACTAACACAATAACTACTTTCTATTATCTTCTTTCTTTTATTTTTTTTTTCCTTTTCCTTTGATTACTTATTATTGACTATTTCCTTTTCTGTTTTTTTGGATTCAATCCAGTTACTATTTCTCCCTCTATTCAATTTTTTTTTTTATTTTTTTTTTTACTGATATTTTGAAGCAGAAAAAGAATTAACTCAGAGAATTAATAAAACTACTTCAAAATTTTCTTCATTTTTTTTGATACTCGAAAATCTATTTTCTTATTATTTGCTTTCACACCAATAAAAAAAACAAATGGCCGCAACGATCTTATTAGTAAGAGCGTTATATGATTTCAATTCGACGGATAGTTCAAGTCTTTCTTTTAAAAGGAATGATATAATACAAGTAATTACGCAATTAGAATCAGGTTGGTGGGATGGATTTTGTAATGGACAACGTGGCTGGTTTCCAAGTAATTATGTTACTGCAATAGATGAGGATGAAGAAATCGAAGATCAGGTATGTTTGCTCTACTCTTTTGTCGCAGTCGCGATGGATTTGTAAGATTGTAAGAGAATTTAAAAAATTTATAATAACAATGATGATGATGATGATAATAATAATAATAATAATTATTATTATTATTATTTTCATAGTTTACCGATTGGATTCCCCAACAAACTCCTGACGGTAAAATCTTTTATTTCAATCAACGAACTTTTGAATCCTCATGGGAACTTCCTTCTCTGTTAGAAGATGATTCTGCCACCAACCCTGAGGCTAATAAACGTGATCCCAAAGAACATGAACTATTAGTACACGAAAATCACAATAATGTTAATAATCATAATAATGTTAATAATCATAATAATATTAATAATGTCAATAATAATGTCAATAATAATATTAATAATGTCAATAATAATAATATTAATAATAATATTAATCATAATAATAATATTAATAATAATAGTAATATTGATAATAGTAATAATAATAATCTTAATAATCTTAATCTTAATAATAATTCTGATAATACAAATGGTAATAATAATAATAATAATCATAATCAAACACAAAAGAAATCTCGATCATTACCAGAAAATTGGATACAAAAACCGACGGAAGATGGTAATACCTATTATTATTTTAATACTGTAACGAAAGAAATTCGGTGGACGTATCCGAGTGGTAGCAAGAATAATAGCATAGATATTAGTGGTGTCGTTTTGGATGTTAATACGAATGGTGACGTGGATGTAGGTGCGAATGGTGACGGGGATAATGATAATAATAGTAATATTGATAATAGTAATAATAATAATCTTAATAATCTTAATCTTAATAATAATTCTGATAATACAAATGGTAATAATAATAATAATAATCATAATCAAACACAAAAGAAATCTCGATCATTACCAGAAAATTGGATACAAAAACCGACGGAAGATGGTAATACCTATTATTATTTTAATACTGTAACGAAAGAAATTCGGTGGACGTATCCGAGTGGTAGCAAGAATAATAGCATAGATATTAGTGGTGTCGTTTTGGATGTTAATACGAATGGTGACGTGGATGTAGGTGCGAATGGTGACGGGGATAATGATAATAATAGTCATAATGATGATGATGATAATACGACAATAGATGAAAGTTATAATAATAATAATAATAATAATAATATGGTGGTGAGTGATGAAGGAGGAATTAGAGGAATTAATGGAATTGGAAATGAAAATGACAATGAAAACGATTTGGTTAGAACGACATCGGAAGCTGTAGTAGATAATAATGGTGAATTAGTCGAAATTAAAGGAGAAGTAGGAGAAGGAGAAATGGGAGCAGAAGAATCATCTGTTGATAAAGAAAGTGATAATAATAATGACGATAACAACGATGACAATGATAACAATAACAATGATAACAGTGATAACAATGGATCAAGTTCGGACAATATTCAACAACTTCCTCCTAATTGGGGTAAAAAGGCAACACCTCAGGGTAAAGTTTATTATTTTAATACAATAACGGATGAAACTACTTGGAGTCTTGATAATGTAAATAGTGATGGTCACTTGGTATGTATTTTAATTATTTGTTATTAAATTATTTATATTTTGTATTTAATTATTTATTCGTATTAATTATTATTATAGATGAAATCAGAAGATAATGTTGATGACAATTCTCAACAACAACAACAACAACAACTACTACTACTACAACAACAATCTCAACAACAACCACTACTTGATATAATGCAAAGTCCTAATGAAGTTCTTACTTGGGAATCATTATCTAATACAATTTTTACGGCAATTCATGATTTAAATATTGCAGCAAAAGATAATTCCAAACAAAATTATCAACATTGTACAAATGCTATTGTTGAAAGTATTCGTATTATGCTTTATGCATCAGGTACAGTAGAAAAGGAATCACCAGCAATTCGACAAAATCGTACACTTAAAATTTATCATAGACATATTATGGCATCATTATCAAAATTGGTACTTTCTACTAAAGTTGCATCAGGTGTTTGGCCTCCTCCTGACGCAGCTCAAAAAATGAAGAGTGATTCAGATGAAGTTTTAGTGGCTGTTCGTCAATTTGTTCAAGCTGCTGAAAGTATTGTTGATATTAGAAGAGTTGATCCCAAAATTTTAGAATCTGTAAATGGTGGTGCTTGGAAGGGTAATAATTTACCTTTCTTTAACAACAACGACAACAACAACAACAACAATAACAACATTTCACAAGATATAAATAATCAAAATGTATTTTCTCGTTCTCTTACACCTGATCTATTAGCTTCGTTAGATCATATTTCTCGTAATGTTAATAAGGCAATCTCTTTATTGCTTAATCACGTTAGAAAATATTTAGAAATTTGTAATAATATTAATAATAACAATAATATTATCAATAATAATAATAACAGTAATAATTTAATCGCGATGACCAATGGAAATAATCAAGTGAATTTCGCACCACAATTAATTTTGCAAACTCGTCAGGTTGTTACACAAGTAGGACAATTCTTAGCATTTATTGAAGATATTAATTTAGAAGATTTAGATGAAACAAGTCAGGGTACCATTAATGAATTTAAGGTTGCGAAACAAACTTTATATAATAATATTGCGGGATTAGTTATTTCCACTCAATCAGCTACGACACCACCCGATGGTATTGATCAAGTTCAACAATCAACCAATATTGTTGAAAAATCTGTAACTGATGTAATCGTTGCTATTAAATTCTTAGTAGAAGAAAAAGATACTCAAGATCAATTACGTATTAATATGCGTATCCCTAGGCGTCCAAGTAATTCCGAAGTACCTCCTCCCAAAAGACGTATTGTTTCATCATTAATTAATAATAATAATAATAATAATAATAATAATAATAATCAAATTGATGATCAAATTAATAATATTCAAATTGATAATATTATTCAAGAAGAAAATGAAGAAAGGGAAGATGAAAATGCTATGATCATAGATACAAATATCAACAATAATAATAATAATACTTCTTTACAAACAGTTCCTGAAAATGATGTCATGACAACATCAGCATCATCATCTGATCAAAATTCTATGATGGATGATACTCCAATTTCTCCAATTTCCGAAAATTCATCAATTGGTAGTCGATCAAAATCAAGTTCAACTAATAATCGTCATCGTCCTGGAAGTTCCATGTCCAATTCTAACAATTCTAATAATAATAATAATAATAATGGAATTAATGGTAATAATAATAATAATAATAATTCATCATTAGATCAATCACCACCATCACCTTATCCAAGTAATAATAGTAATCATAATAATCATAATAATCATACTAATGGTAATGGTAATGGTAATGCTAACGGTAATGGTAGTATTCATAGTGTTAATAGTAATAGTAGTATTGGTAATATGGTAAAGTCACCTTCAGCATCAACACCTTTAAAAATTAATCGTTTCTTTGGCGAAGATCCTCAAGCGTCACCTCGTAAAGAAGAAAAATCTGATAGACCTTGGTTTCTTGGTTATGATTTTGAAAGTTCCGAAATTCTTTTTAATATGGAAAATCATGTTAAGGGTGGTACATTAAAAGCTTTGGTTGAAAGATTAACCATGCACGATGTTCTCGATTCCAATTTCATCGCCACTTTCTTATTAACCTATCGTTCGTTTTGTTCCACCGACGAATTCTTTGATATGTTAGTAAAAAGATTTTTAATTTCTCCTCCTGAAAATTTAAACAAAGAAGAAAATGAAACTTGGATTGAAAAAAAACAAACTCCCATTAGATTAAGAGTATTTAATATAATGAAAGGATGGTTGGAAAATTATTATATTGATGGTGACGATTCTCATTGTTTGGATCGAATGAGAGAATTTGTTAGTACTGTTATGAATGAACATATGTCATTTGCTTCTACAAGTTTAATTAAAGTTATTGAGACGAGAGTGAGTATTTCTATTATTTCTATTTTATTTGTTGTTTATTTTATCATTTCTATAATTTTTTGACAATTTCTATTTGTTTTATGTTTGTAGCAACAACAAAAGAATTCAGATACTCAATTTAGAAAATTAGTTCCCAATGCACAATCACCGCCACCTTCAATTTTACCAAAAAGTATGAGGAAATTAAAATTTTTGGATTTAGATCCATTAGAAATTGCTCGACAATTAACCATAATAGAGAGTAGATTATATAATAAAATTAAACCAGTAGAATGTTTAAATAAAGCTTGGAGTAAAAATGAAGGTGAAAAAAATGATGAAGAAGAAACTGCTCCGAATATTAAAGCTATGATTGTTAATAGTAATCAAGTAAGTTTAATATCTAATTTTTATTTAATTTTTTATTTATTTATTTATTTTTCATTTATTTAATTTTTTTTTTTATTTATTTTATTTGTTTATCTATTTATTTTATTTATTTTAATTTTTATTTTATTTATTTTAATTTTTATTTTATTTATTTTAATTTTTATTTTATTTATTTTAATTTTTATTTTATTTATTTTAATTTTTATTTTATTTATTTTAATTTTTATTTTATTTAATTTTTATTTATATTTTATTTTATTTAATTTTTATTTTATTTAATTTTTATTTTATTTAATTTTATTTTATTTATTTGATTTTTATTTTATTTATTTAATTTTATTTTATTTATTTGATTTTTATTTCATTTATTTTAATTTTTATTTATTTGATTTTATTTTAATTTTATTTATTTTAATTTTAATTTTATTTTAATCACCTTTAAATAATAATTAATTAATTAATATCATATCATTCTTTAAATCATAAATAGATTACAGGATGGGTAGCGGAATCCATACTAAATCAACCCGAAGTTAAAAAACGTTGTGCATTAATAAAACATTTTGTTGCAGTAGCTGATAAATGTAGATTTTTAAATAATTTCAATTCGTTAACGGCTATAATTTCGGGTTTAAATTCGGCTCCAATTCATAGATTAAAGAGAACTTGGGAGATGGTTAATGCTAAACCCATACAGACATTAGAAAATTTAAATAGAATTATGAATTCGACTAAAAATTTTTTGGATTATAGGGAAATGTTACATAGTGTTAATCCCCCTTGTGTACCATTTTTGGGTAAATTTTATTTTTTTCTTTTGCTTCCTCCTTTTCCTGAGATAATGTCTTGGTAATGTCTTGATAATGTTATTAATTGTTTAATTAATTAATTTATTTATTTAGGTGTCTACTTAACTGATTTAACATTTATCGAAGATGGTAATCCCAATACTATTAAAAAATCACGACCACTTATTAATTTTTCCAAACGAATGAAAACCGCTGAAGTAATTCGAGAAATACAACAATATCAATCAGTTCCATATAATTTAAATGCCGTACAAGAAATTCAAATATTTATTCAATCACATTTACAAGAAAGTAAAGATGTTGGAGATTTATATGATCAAAGTTTAAATATGGAGCCGAGGTGAGTAAGTGATGTTATTATATATATATTTCTTTCCTTTAATTCTTTATTCTTGGTTTATTGCATTTTTATTATTAAATTAATTTAAATAGTTTTCACTCAATTTTTTTACTCAATTTTTACTCATTTTCACTCAATTTTTTACAAATTTTTACAGGGAACGAGAGGATGAAAAAATTGCCAGATTATTACAAGAAAGTGGTTTCTTATAATTAGGTTAATAAATATTAGATATCTAATTGTGAAATATCTTATTATTATAACTTATCAAGAAAGCTTACTCGGGCGTAGTTTATATATTTCTAAGCGAGACGATTTATTTTTCTATTAAAAAAAAAAAATATATACATGACTTCTCATAATATAATATCTCAAAAATTTAAATATTAATTACATTCAATTAATATTATGCAAATATATATACCACGTATATATCTATATTTATATCTTTTATTTATATCCTTATCTATACATGTATATATATATATTAATTCCTTCCCCTTCAACCCAACCAAAAAAAAAATTTGTTATTACTCTTTATCGAAGCTTTCCGTGATATCATTATCATGTCACGAACATCTTCACGTCACGAACTTCTTTCACGTCATGACCATCGATATCGATATCTCAAATTCCCATTCACATCACAAGCAATTTTTCCTAGTAAACTTCTTAATTATCTACTATTGTTTTATTTTTTTATCATTATTGGAAAGAAGGGGGGGAGGGAGGGAGGGAGGGAGAAGAGAAAGAGGATATTTGGTTTCATTTTGTTTCATTAGTTATATTAGTTGGTTTGGTGGTGGTGAATACTACCTGTCTTTTATATTTTTTTTTTTTACAATACAATTTATACACGTCATTTTTTTTATCATTCATTTATATTATACATTATATGATTTTTTCTCTTTTAACCTATTATTATTCTATTATTTGTAGATTTTTTTTCACCTTTACATTCATTCTTTTACTTTATCCATTTATTAATTAATTATTAATATATTGGTTATTGTTAAAGGGTCTTATAAATACAAATAAAAAATTATTATTCCTAAATTATTATTGTTTAGTTATTGTGCTTAAATATACTTTTACTAATTTTTGTTTATATAATATTATATTATAGCATTCTAAATATGGACCCAATTAAAAAATGTGTCAGTGGTACAATTCAATTTTTTTAATTCTGAAATTAGTACATAAATTATGTTAATCGTTTGATACTTGTTCTGCTTTCTAATTATCATTATCTTTTATCTTAAATGTTATTTAAGTTCTTTGAAATATTGTTTATTTATAAATATAATAAATAAGTAATAATAATAATAATAATAATAATAATAATAGCAATAATAATAATAATAGGAACGGATAAAAAGATACCGATAAAAGATAATAATAATAGTAGAATACAGATAATAGATAACAACAACAATATCAACAATTAATAATAATAATAATAATAATAGCAACAGATAAAAGACAATGAATTTATTATTTTCTTTTATAATCGCATCAGGATTAGCTTATCATGGTATTCGTAAAAAATCATTATCAATTTCTGGGTCAATTACAGCATTTTTATTGGGATTTGGTACTTTAATCAGTGAATGGTCGGTATTTCCTGTGATGATGTTGGTATTTTATTTTACTAGTTCAAAATTAACAAAGGTAAATTTTATTTTATATATAAATTAATATAAATTGATATAAATTGATATAAATTGATATAAATTAATATAAATTAATATATAAGTATAGAATAAATAGATTAAAAATATCATTTCATTTTCAATTGGATGTTTAGTACGGGGCGGAAAGGAAGAAACATCTTGAAGAAGATCATCTAGAAGGTAGATATATATTTAACAATTCGCATTCAATAACTCACATTCGATAACTCAACATTTGATAATTCACATTTGATAACTCGCGTAAATTTATATTTATAGGTGGACAAAGAACAGCGACACAAGTTATATGTAACGCTTTAACTGGAACCGTTATTGTTTTAATCCATCAATATCATTATGGTGGTAACTTAAGATGTTTGATTGATGATCGTGGATCACGAATGTTATTATACATGTGTTTAGGGTAATTGTAATAATATCATTATTAATTTATATTAATTTAAAATTTAAAATTTAAAATTTTTAACATTCATTTTTTGAATAATTTAATTTGTTTAAATAATAAATATATATATACATATATATATACGTTAAAGACATTATTCTACTTGTAATGGAGACACGGTAATAAATAAATTTTATTATTATTATTATTATTATTATTATTATTATTATTATTATTATTATTATTATTATTATTATTATTTTTATTATCATTTAAAAAAACATCAACTTCTCACACTTCGCTTAACATAATTTAACATTATATTTTTAGTGGGCAAGTGAACTTGGTATTCTTAGCAATAGTTGGCCTATATTAATAACTTCATTTAAAAAGGTATTTTAAAAATACTTTTCTTCTTTTTATTCTTTTGTTCTTCTTTCATTATTATAATTTGCTATAAAATATTTAAAATTATCATTCTTTAATTTTAATTTCAGGTTCCACCCGGAACTAATGGTGGAATATCAGAATTAGGTTTATTTGCTTCAATAATGGGTGGATTCATTATTGGAATTTCTGCAGTTATCTCCATATATTTGTCATGTGGATCGTGTAATTTTTGGTTGGAAATAATTTCGGTATCTTCTATAGCAGGATTATTGGGTTCTTTAATAGATTCTTTTTTAGGTGCCACCATACAAATTTCTGTTTATTCCGAAAAATCACATAAGATTACTTATAAAGAGAGTAAAAGTAGTGATACTCGAATTGTGAGTGGGATTAATCTATTGGATAATAATCAGGTGATTTTATATATACATTATATTTATAAAATATTCTATGTATTGCAAATATTTGAAATATTTCTTATTTATTCATGTATCTATGTATTATATTTATATTTCTAATAATTATTATTATTTTTAGGTAAATTTTGTGTCTTCCTTAATAACAGCTTTAGTTACTGGATACATGGCTGACCGTATTATAGGATAAAATTTAAGACTTTAATTATGGGATAACAATTTATTATTTAAAGACTGTAATTTGCATTTATTTATTTATTTTGATGATAATTTTGGTCAAGTTTCTATAATATATTTATCATACTGTTAATGGATAATAAATATTAATTAAAATTTAATAAAATTAAATAATTTCATTATTTCCTTAAATGGTTTAGTAGTAAAATAAATTAATCCTTTTTTCTGCATTATGTTGTGCTGCGTAGATCTAATATCATTCTTCTTTATAAATATCTTCCTTCAAAAATTCTTTTTTTAAATATAAAATAAAAATATAAATGGTACCATTTCAGTGAGAAATTTTCAATATTCTTTGTTCTCATTGTTAATATATTATTAAAATTGAAAATTTTATAAGGAGATTAGGTGCAGAAACAACGACAGGATAGCTATTCAAAATGGACTTTTCTTTCTAGAAATATCGTTATATGAGGAATATATGGGGTTATATGAAATGAGGAGTTCATTGAGCTTATATGCCGCCCGGCATTACTTCTATCTTTCTAATAAGGTAAATTCTTCTATGTTTGGTTAAATGTAATGTTTTAATGATAATGATAAAAAAAAAAACCTGGATGACGCAACGACATCCGTTATTTAATTAATTCTTATTTATTTTTAATGTTAATGTTGTCTTGAAAATCAAAAAATTATTTCTTGGTCTATACGAAAATCAATATATTTAATATGTAATAAATCATGAAAGTTTATCGTGCTGAAATGAGAAACCAAATTATAATAAATTATTTATTAAATTATTTATTAAATTATATAAATTTAAATTTATTAAATACCAACAAAATATGCAAATAAAAATAAAAATCATTTTATTGAATAATATTACCATTGAATGTAATTTCTAAAACTTTGCGAAAAAATAGTTGCATTTTTAAAAATTTTATGAAATGTTCACGATCGTATAAATTCGTTTATTCATTGTTTAATAATTGTATTGTTAACCGTAAATCAATCAAGCTGTCCGAAAAAAGTTACTATATTTAGATTTAACAAAGGTAAACGCGGACGTATAAGTAGATGTATTTTTTATTTGTTTTAAAAGAAACAAAACAATATACTTACCTTTCTCCTCATTTACCTTTCTCTCCGTTTAAGTAAAACACTTACCTTGGAATTGGGTTTACGGGTTTCGCATTTTTTTTTTGAAAAAATAATATAAAAAATTTATAAAATTATTTGTCGATTACCAATTTATTATCGCGAAACTAATACTGCACCTTTGCATTTGTTTGTTTTTTATAAATTTAAGGGAAAATAAGTTTAGCAAATACTTTATTATTATCTCACATTCTTAAACAAATACTAATAACTTATTTTTTTTTTCAATAATAAATTTTAATTTTAATTTAATTTAATTTTATATTTTTAAAACATTTATTACATTCTTAAACAAAAAAAAACGGATTCTTTTAAAGATTCAAGAGACAGTTAAATGACTCTATTCAAATGCATACAGAGCCTTCGGAAATGACTAGCAACATACGAAAAAGGCCAAGATCTGCTATGCCAGTGATATCAACTGAAAACACAAGTGGTTTTTTGCCCTTCTGGAACGAATACACACGGGAGGAGTCGAAAAAGTGGTGGTTGCCCAAAAAGACCACTTGTGCTGCTACTCATGGAGTGAATCCTTGAAAAAAAGAGGACATAAATCATGGTTCTCAATTCAGATGGTTGTACCAACAATAGCGAAACCGGAGAACTTGCAATCATCACAATGTTTGTGGCGTAACATAACGGACTATGTGAAAGAGAAAACGCACCACCAAAAAGATTAAAAAAGAAGAGAAGAAACCTCCAGCAGGTAAAGTACCTTTATCCCACTCAGAATGAGCGACTAAAACTCAGAAAATAGATGGGAACAGTGCGATGGACGTATAATCAATGCCTTATTGCAATTGAAAAAGACGGAACAAAAAGGATTTACGAGCACGATGTATCAATGTTGAAAATTTCAAAAATGATACAAAACTTAAATGGGTCATAGAAACACCTTATCCTATAAGAGATGAGGCTATGAGGGACTGCTTAAAGGATATTCTTCAAACTTTGCTTCTAACAAAAATTTTAAAATGAAGTTCCGTTCTAAAAAGGATCCTCGAAAATCAATTGTAATACATTCTCAACATTGGGGCAGGTCTTGTGGTGAATATTCTTTTCTTCCTAAAATAAAATCTGCGGAACCTCTTCCAGAAAAACTTGGATATGATAGCCGTCTTGTTATGAATCGCCTTGGGGGAATTTTACCTGTGTATACCTAAACCATTGGAAATAAGGACTGAAAATCAAGGTCCTTTATTTTCAGAAACACGGGAAAAGGTTTTTATTTATTTTTTATTATATTGTTTATAAATATTTTCTATATATTAAAGATTTCGGTTATAATTCTATTAAATAATTTTAAAAAATTAAAATTTCAATAAAATTAATTTTTTTATTTAATAATTTAATAGGCGTGTTTTCTCTGGATCCAGGCGTACGTGACTGGCTATGATCCAAGCGGAATAGCTATTGAAAAAATGATATTGGTCGAATTTATCGACTAAGTCATAAATATGATAAACTTCAAAGCAAACTCAACAGTATTCCTGGAAAAAAAAACAAGCGTACACGTTATCGGTAAGTTTTATTTATTTAATATATTATTTACATATTAATTATATTAATTACTTTAATTATAGATTACGTCGTGTAATGTTACGCATTAATAAGATTCGTTGTCTTGTCACCATAAACTATCTAAATGGCTCTGCAAAAATTATCGTGTAATATTATTACCCGAATTTCGCACTTAAGGAATGATCCGACGTGGTCAACGACGTATCCGTTCCAAGACCGCCCGACAACATCTAATTAATAAGGCCCGTGAACATCCATGGTGTCAAATAGTTGTTTGCACAGAACACAAGCAAAACTTGTGGGTCTTGTGGTTATATTCACAAAAAATTGGATCCAAGGAATTTTGTTGCCCCCAATACAAAACTAAGATTGATAGGGATATTAATGGTGCTCGCAATATTCTTCTTAAATATCTTACTAAAAAAGAGTCAGCTTAGGCTGGCTCTCTACAGGACTTATTATTATCTAATTTAGGTAATGATAGGTTTTAATATAGGTAGTTACCAGTCCAGTCTTAAAAGATAATATTACGTGTCCCTATCTACGAATAATTAATAATGTTCTAGAATAGAATAATTGAAGATTTAGAACAAAACAAAAAGGAAAATAAACAAATCCTTTTCTTTATGGAAAATAAAATATTTATTTTTTTGGAAATAATATTCTATTCAGAAATAATACTTTGGTTATCGTTTTGAATTAGCATTTTCATAATACTCCTAAATACTGTTGTACTACACTTATTATTACTTTTTTTGGTTACACCGGGAATTCTGAGAAATTCTTCAGATTCTTTCGGAATTTTCCATATATTCGATACAACGAGCTTTAAAAACACTATAAAATACAATTAAAAAAACGACATACTTAAGAATTTTGAACACTTCTTATTATTGAGAATACTAAAAATTAACAAGCACAATTTATCATTATTTAATTTCATATTTTTCAGTATGGCACAAGCAAATGTAAGATTTGAAGAATCCAAAAAAGAAAATTTAACTAATTTAACTTGTGAGGAATGCAATGAACCTTGTGAAGATAAAAATAACTGCATTCCTTGCACTAAAAAGCATTTTCAGAATGATTTTGATAAATGGACAAGTGGAAATGAAGAAATTAATAGATTAATAAAAGAAGCTCAACTTGGTTCTACAATTATTGAGTGGATTCCCCCTGAAAAGATTCATGATATCGAATTAATCGAACAAAGTGAATCTTCAAAAATTTATTCCGCTATATGGCTTGATGGATCAATTAAAAAATGGAATGTCAAGGATCAAAAATTTGATAGAAATGGAAATGTTATGATATGTTTGAAAAGTTTGGATAATCCGAAAAATACCATTAATGAAACGTTTAATGAGGTGAATATTATATGCCTATTTTATACATTATATGTATATATATATATATATAAAATATATATATATATACATATATATTTTTTTTATATATTTTTATATTTATTTTATATTTATTTTATTTTTATTTTTATTTTATATTCATTTTTTTTATGTTTATTTTTTTTTAATATTTTATTATTTTATTATTACCTATTATATTTATCAGATGTTAACACAAATTAAATGCAAGAAATATTCTCCAAATATCATCAATGTTTATGGATTGACCAAAATGCCACAATTCAAAAGTGACAGTTACACAATCGTGATGGAATATGCAAAACGTGGAAATCTTCGAAAATTTTTAAAAAATAATTTTGAAAGTTTTTCCTTGGGTGGTAAAATTAAAGTTTCAAGAGATATTGCAAATGGTTTGGCAGCAATTCATGAATGTGGATTTAGTCATAAAGATCTTGAAAGTGGAAATGTTTTACTATTGAAAGATCCCTATTCTGCGTGTATTACTGGTTTTTCTTTAACCAATTCAAATTCAACTTTAATTCAGGATGATTCATTAAAAAATATTCCATACATCGCTCCTGAAGTATTACGTGGAAAAAATTATACTAAATCATCCGACATATATTCATTTGCCATTATTTTATCGGATATTTTTAACGGCATTAAACAACCTCTAGAATCACAAGATGATGATCTTGATGATTCTGATAGAATAATAAGAATTACCAAAGGAGAAAGACCTACAATTGGAGCAGGAATTCCTGATTACATTTCAAGTGTAATGAAAAAATGTTGGGATTCTGATCCATCTAAACGACCAACTTCTCAAGAATTAAAAAAGTATTTTAACGATATATGGCAAAAATACGAAAGACAAAATTCTCAATCGGCGCCAACTGGTTTAGATGGTAATTATCTTATCATCAATTATTAATGATCTCTCAATTATTTAAGAAATTCATTAATATATCATATTTTATCTTATGATATCAAAGATCCGGATAGACACAGGAGTAAATTGATACCAATTATTTCAAAAGAAGAATTGGCTAGATATAGAGGTAATAATAATAATAATATTTATTAATAATATCTTGATATTGATTTGTTTTTTTAATTTTCATTTAATTGTTTTTAGAGAAACAAGCAATGTCCAAACCCGGAAGTCATATAATGCCAAATCCCGTAATGTCTAAGCCATCGCATCTTGATGGTAATTATTATAATTTACGGTTGTTATATTGAAATGTTGTTGAATCATTCGAAAAGTTCGATCTTTTTTAATGTGAAATTTGTTATTTTAATTATTAGATGATTCCAGATATAGAAGTAAATTGATACCAATGATTACTGAAGAAGATATGGCCAGATATAGAGGTAATAATCTGTCAAAATCTATTGAAGTCAGTGTAAATTATGCTTATATGATACTGATTTCTTTATTTTTTTTTAATTATTAGCAAAAAAGGCTGTTGAAGAACAAGCCAGAAAACAAATGCAAGATGGTAATTATAATTTATTTAATATTTTAAATATTTTATTTTTGAATACATGTTCAAATATTGAATTCATGTATTTTCAACTATTTAGATGATTCCCGATATAGAAGTAAATTGATACCAATGATCACTGAAGAAGATATGGCCAGATATAGAGGTAGTTATAACTTATATTTGTATTTATAATATTATATTTTTCAAAGTATTATTTTCTAATTATATTAAATTTTACTTCCTATTTTCAATTTGCAGCAAAACAAGCTGCACAAAATCAATCATCAACTTCTAAAGACTCCGAAGTTGAAGGTAATAATCATTATTCTAATATTTAAATATTGTTAACAAAAACATTATTCTTATGAATCGGTTCTAAATTTTACAATTTTAATTAAATTTAAATTTACATATATAGATGAATCCAAATACAGAAGTAAATTGATACCACATATCACAGAAGAAGATATTGCCAGGCATAATGGTAATTAAAATTTATATTTATTATGTTGAAAAAGTCAATAATATGATAAGCCAAATTTGATCAAATTGTGTTTATTATTTTTTAAATTCTATAATTTAATCAATTAGCAAAAAAAGCTGCAGAAGAACAAGCAAAAAAAAAAATGCAAGATGGTAATTAAATATTTTATTATCTTTATCTTTAATAATTTATGTTCAAACTAAATATTCAAATATTAAATTTATGTATTTTTAATTATTAGATGATCCCAGATATAGGAGTCAATTTATACCAATGATAACTGAAGAAGATATGGAAAGATATAGAGGTAATTAATTATAATTATGTTTATCAAAAATATATTAAAGTCAAATTGGTGTAAAATATGTATTAATTCCTTTATTTTTAATAATTAGCAAAAAAAGCAGCAGCTGAAGAACAAGCAAGAAAACAAATGCAAGATGGTAATTATAATTTATTTAAGAATTTAAATATTTTATTTCTGAATACATATTAAAATATTGAATTTATTTATTTTTAATTATTATTAGATGACTCCAGGTATAGAAGTAGATTGATACCAATGATTACTGAAGAAGATATGGCTAGACATAGAGGTAATTTTAATTTACATCTGTCAAAGTGTAAATTAAACTTATGTAATACTGATTTCTTTATTTTTTAATTATTAGCAAAAAAAGCAGCTGAAGAACAAGCAAGAAAACAAATGCAAGATGGTAATTATAGTTTATTTAAGAATTTAAATAATTTTATTCTGAATACATATTGAAATATTGAATTTATGTAATTTTAATTATTAGATGACTCCAGATATAGAAGTAAATTGATACCAATGATCACTGAAGAAGATATGGCTAAATATAGAGGTAATTATAATTTACATCTGCCAGAGTGTAAATTAAGTTTATATAATTATTGATTTCTTTATTTTTAATAATTAGCAAAAAAGGCAGCAGCTGAAGAACAAGCAAGAAAACAAATGCAAGATGGTAATTATAACTTATTTAAATATTTTATTTCTGAATACATATTAAAATATTGAATTTATTTATTTTTAATTATTATTAGATGACTCCAGGTATAGAAGCAGATTGATACCAATGATTACTGAAGAAGATATGGCTAGACATAGAGGTAATTATAATTTATATTTGTCAAAGTGTAAATTAAACTTATATAATACTGATTTCTTTATTTTTTAATTATTAGCAAAAAAAGCGGCTGAAGAACAAGCAAGAAAACAAATGCAAGATGGTAATTATAGTTTATTTAAGAATTTAAATAATTGATTTCTAAATACATATTAAAATATTGAATTTATGTATTTTTAATTATTTAGATGATTCCCGATATAGAAGTAGATTGATACCAATGATCACTGAAGAAGATATGGCTAAATATAGAGGTAATTATAATTTATATTATATTTTCCAAAATACTATTTGCTAATTATATTAATTATATTAAATTATACATTTATCTATAAATTTTCAATTTACAGCCAGACAAGCAACATCAAAACAAACAAGTCATTCTTCTACTAAACAATCTGAACCTGAAGGTAATTTTAATCCTGAAAAATATCAAAATTAAAATAACAATAATAACATTATTATTTAAAAATTATTAGATGAATCCAAATACAGAAGTAGATTGATACCACATATCACTGATGAAGATATCGCTAGGCATAATGGTAATTATAATATAAATTTATCGTGTCAATAAGTTAATGCATTAATGTATGAATCAAATTATGCTTATTACAAATAAATATAAAATATATCAACTTTTACTTCTAACTAATTATTAGCAAAAAAAGCTGAAGAGCAAGCATCCAAATTAAAAGGTAATTCAAAATATAATTATTATATTATTATAAATTATTAAATAAATAATGAAATATGATAATAATAATAATATATTTAATTATCAGATAAATCCAACAAGGGTGGCGGAGGAATTAATTATACAATACATCCAGAAGCAATTTATACCAGTCGAATGATTCCTATTGTTGATCGCAGTGAACTATCAGGATCAACATCAACAACTTCAACAACGCCAGCAACCTCAACGTCAATAACTTCAACGTCAACAACGTCAACGGGTGATTATTTAAATTAATATATAACTTATAATTGAAAGTTGTTTATTAAATAATTATTATATTTTATTAATAATATTTCTAGTTGAAAATAAGGGTGAAGATACTGAAATGAAGGAAGATACTGAAATGAAGAAAGATATTGAAATGAAGAATGATTCTGAAATGAAAGAAGATACTGAAATGAAGGAAGACACTGAAATGAAGAAAGATATTGAAATGAAAAATTCTGAAATGAATGAGGATACTGAAATGAAGGAATAACTAAAATTATTTTATTTTATTCTATTTTATAAATTTTATTTTATATTTTTATATTTCATTTTCTGATAATATATTTTTAGTTCGAATAATTGAATGTAGAAAATATATATAATTTTAAATTTTAATTTTATTCAGAAAAAAAAAAGATTACTTTATTAATTATATTATGAAATAATTAATCACTGGAATTAGAGTATTATTCTTTTTTAGTTAAGAATTGAACCAGCTTGTAATCAATATTAAAATTAAAATTCAAATAAATTCATTATTCACTATATTTTTATAAATATAAATATTTAATTGTTCATTTTTTAATTTTGTCCCAAATTATTTCGAAAACTTTATTTTCTTCTACATTAATTTAGTATCACGACCGAATTAAAACTTTTACTAATTTTCAAATTACATATTACATGTAAAGTATGACCAAAATATAATTTTGACGTACATATGTGGGAAATTATAAATCGCATAAGGCTTTTCCTACTTAATTTCAGATTTCTAGTTTTCAGTGAAAATTCAAACTAAGAAATCTTTTCTTTTTCGTTTTTATCCATATCCAATTCGCAAGGAATATATCCTCCAAGAATTTCCTCGGTATCTTTCACCTTTAGAACAATAACTGTGTTAGATACTTTATCACATATATTATAAATAGTTTTAATATATAAGTAAATTAAATTTTTTTTCAATATATCTTGATTTTCGCCTATCAATCCACGATGAAATTTTTAAGGCTTATCAGTGATAATATTTGAAGATAAAGTAGTTCTAGTTGGAATTGTTACATTTATTATTTTACTAGTGAGGATCAAGAATTTGTTGATAGAGAAGAAGCTTCTCAAATATATCTTTACTGGAAATATGGAAATCTCTAATGTGGGAGAGACATTGTTTTAATGTTGTTTTCAAGGTTAGGAAGTTATTACAAGTCCATTCATCGAAAAGTCGGATTTGGGGTTTCCCCATTAAATTACATATTTCCAAATTTCGGTTTCTTTCAATTGCAAGTAGTCATCGTTAATAATAGAAATTAATACATCTTCTGGAAGAGAGAGAAAAAATTTCTGGATAATATTAAAGTTTTTCATTTGATAATAAACTTGAGAAAAGTTTATTCTTACCCAGGATTGACAAAGTTAGTTTGAAGAAGTCAACTAATTTATCAAAGTTAAGTTCATTAGAAGTAATCAACAAGTCAGTTATCTTTGAGTCTTCTAATTTTTCTAATGAAATTATTCCACCATAAATATCCTTATCTGTATATATATAAAAATATTGTTAAATATTTTAATTTTTAATTTTCAAAAAATAGATAATTATATTGATTTTCATTGAAGAAATTTCGTTTTTTTTAAAAAAAAAATAAGAACTAAGATATAAGAATGAATTTTATAAATTTGGTTATCAGGTTCTTCGCCAACTTCATTATAATTTCAAGGAATAGAATGTTCAATGAGAACTTATTTAAATGGAATGGTTTTCTGAATATTTTTAAAAAGGAACTCGTTCCCTAGAAATTGATTTTTGAAATCAAAGTTAAGACTGGTGATTTTGGAATAAAATATGGATTTAATTCATGAAAAAAAAGTATATAAGATGAAATTGTTTAAATAAAGCTTTAACAGAACTCATACCAATATTGTAAAGATTGCGTAGAAGTTGACAATAATACTACCAAATAAAAATAAATTTAAAAAAAGGTAAAAAATGTTATTTTTTTTTGTATTAAAATTCATTCTTTTACATAATATTTAATTTTATCACATAATTTTAAAATCCGTTTATTTAGTATATATTGAAACTCTCATATTCTTATACATCAAATCTAATTTTTGTTACTAGAATGAATAAAATAATTATAAACAGTGAATTCTTTAGAAAGGATTAGAATTTCTGTATCTTTTACCTTTAAAACAATAACTGTATTGGATATTTTATCACAAATTTCATAAATGGGTTTAACATCAAATCCGTCTTTACTTCCACCTCTAATAAGTAATTTAAAATTCGTAAGGATTGTTTTCAGTACATCTTGATGTCAAAAGTCTAAAATTACATGTTATTTATGATGAGTATATAAATCAATCAAATAATATAAAACTTTAAAAAAAATTTCTTCATTAATTTTCGTCATAAAATCTGTGCCCCCAAAATTTATTTAGTGCAAAATTAATTGGGACTACGTAAATGCATACTGTTTTGACGATTTTCAACTTTATTAGAGCTATTGTCAAAAATATATTTCGGTCAAAATTAAAACCAACTCTAGGCATCAGTGATAATATATGAATATGAATATAAAGAATCTGGAGTAGTTCGAAAAGACTTAACCGTGAATTAAATCCTAGAGTATTTTTAATTGGAGATATTGTACGTATTTAGGATCTTTTGAGGCTTTTGGAAGTATGTCATTTAAGATTTTTCGATTCCATAATTCAGAAGTATGTTTTTTGCACTAGTCCATTTATCGGCTTTTCCCGTTGAAAATCATACCATTATAAGTAAGCAAAATTATTAAAATTAATAAAATTAAGAGTTCATTTAATTAAGAATAAATCAACGACCACCGCAGTATAACTTTTGCGAATTTTTTAAAAGGAATTCACTTCATTCCTTGAAAATTGATTTTTGAAATCAGGTTTAGGAATAGAGGAAGAAGGTGATTTAGAATAGATTTAATTCATAGGCTTAATTGAAAAAAATGGAATGCTTAAACTAATAATAAAACAAATAGAAAAATATTATTGTAATTTGTTTTGGAAAACTATATTTGATTTGATTTTATCATATTTCAATACGTTACTATAAATTATTTCTTGAAAGCCTCATATTCTACAATAAATAACCGTTAACAAATTTTTTTATAATTTTCTAAACCGAAGTCGTATTTTACTTAAAATGTAATTTTTTTCAGATTTGCAGTTTTCAATGAAATCTTTATTATAAAACCATTCAAATTTCATAATTTGATTTTTTTTTATGGTAACTCAAATTTGTTACCAAATATATATTTAAATGATTATCTTTGATCTTTTTTTAAAAAAAAATGTTTATTAATTCATTTAAAAACCAAAAATCCCTTTCCTATTATAATTCGATTTTACGAAATTTTCGTACAGCAAGTTCAAGAAAATTATTAAATAAGAAAAGGAAATTAAAAGAACCATTTCCAAATAATGCAGAAACTCCAAAACCTATATTTATTACTACACCACCTTATCCTCTATTTTCTGGCAAGTTTTTAATAATGTATATTTTTGAAATATTCAAACGATAAAAGAAAGAAAGATACATACTAACAAATCTAACAAATGAATATTATAATATCAGAAACAATGAATGAATATATAGTTATGGCAATTGCAGCAGATTGTATTAAAAGATATTATGAAATGAGAAATAAAGAAGTTTTATTAAGTGTGGGGACTGCTGAATACGGACCAAGGGTAATAATAGTAACAATCGAAATCGAAAGAGTTTAATTATTATTAATAAATAATAACAGAAAAAAACATTGAATTTATGAAATGTTAAAAAAGGTACAACAAGCAATAGCCGAGAGTGGATTATCAGCAAAAGAATTTTGTGAGAGAAAAATGAATGAATATAAGGTAATAAATTATTTAAATTATTCATATAATTTTTAATAAATATATTTAATAATATAATATCATAAAAAATCATTTTAAAATCAAACTATATTTTAGGAAACTTTAAATAATGTCAAGGTTGCATTCACTGATTTCTCACGGAATACGGAACTCAGACATGAAAAAGCTGTAAATCATATTTGGGTAATAATAATATTTTAAGTGTATGATCATCTTATATAGTATTATTGTTTTTTTTTTTTTTTGTAACAAATTTTTATTATATTTTAGTAGAATACTCTTATCAAGAGTAAATATATTTATAAAACTTCACAAGAAGGATGGTATTCACCTTTGAGTCAATCATTTTTCATAGAATCAAAGATAAAAAAAATAAAGCATCCTCATACTGGTGAAGAAATATTAGTAAGTGACATGAAATTGTATTATTTTTTTTTTATTTATTTTACATATTTATATTTGTATGTTTTTTGATACAATTTTTTTATTATTATATTATAGGTGTCAGATGTAAAAAATGATACACCTAAACCACTTGAATGGTACAAAGAAGAACATTATAACTTCAAAATTCCAAGAATACATATGAAATTAACTGAATGGTTAAAAGCAAATCAAGATCGTTAGTATTTATTTTATTCACACTTTTTTTTAGAAATTTTATAATAATTCACTATCACTATATTGAATTTATTGAATTAATCAATAATTTATATATTTAATATACATTTACAGTCGTAATAGCTCCGAATAAAACGGAAAAATATGTATATGAAATAAAGAAGCTATTAAAAGATTTACGTATTTCACGACCTCGTTCTCAAGCTGATTGGGGAATACCAGTTCCGGATGATCCTGAACAAACGATAGATTCCAATTTTGAAGCTTACGTTAATTATTTAACTGTTACCGGATATCCCTGGAGGGAAGAACCTTATAATAAGCATTGGCCAATTGATATTAATGTGTGCAATATTCGTTCATTAAAGTATGTTCGAATTTTCAACTTTGTACAAAATATTTTTTGTCCGAATATTCTTATCTTAATATTTTGAATATATAATTATTATTATAATTAATATTATAATTATTATTATAATTATTATTATAATTATTATTCTCATTAGGATTCATGCAGAAAATGGTCCGGCATTTCTAATTGCGGCTGATATACCGCCAATTAAAAAAATATACGCCAATTCATTTAAATCTTACAATTATGATGCTAAAATTAAAAGAGTTATAAATTTATATGGCATAGATGCTTGCCGATATATTTATATGGCTTACGGAAATGATCCAAAACCATCAGGTGAATAAATTTAAATTATGTAAATTATGTAAATTATGAAATATTTTTTAATTTCTTAATTTCTTAATTTCGAATTTCTTACTTATTTCTTAAATTTTTAAAGATTTCTCATTAGAAAATATTAGTATTCGATATCATAAAGATTTAGTTAATCAATTAGGAAAGGCAATAAATAATTGTTGTAATAGTGACATCTATTATTCAACATGGGTACCTAAATACCCCGAATATGAAAGAAATAAAATTGACTATGATGATTTGCTTTTGCATAAAGCTTTAACTGATTTTCCGGGTATTTTTATTTTATCTAAATATATATATATATATATACATACTGTATTAATTATACTTCTAAATTAGATACAAAGTATAATATTCTTTATTATTATTTTTCAGATATTGTTGAAAATTATTATGAAAATTTCGATTTTTCAAATGTGTTGAAGCATATTACTTATGTCATTACAATGGTATTTTTATTTTTTATTTATTTATTTATTTATTATTTTTTTTATTTTTATTTATTTATTTATTCATTCATTTATTTATTTTTATTTATTTTATTTTTTATTATGTTCATTGAGAAATTGATCTCCTAATAACAATTATTTCTTTATTTTTTTTCAGGCCAATAATCATTTCTCAACTTTATTACCACAAGATGGTGGCCCAATTAAAGATCGAAGTTTAATCGAACGAGCTTTCTATTATTCATTCGAAACTTTGCGCATCGCTAGCATCCTTTTGAAGCCAATTATGCCCGAAAAATCTGTAAAAGTTTTAAATATTCTTGGAGTATGGGAAAGTGAACAAGTATGGGACGATGCAAAATTTGGTGCGGGATGGACATATGTTAATGAGAGAGGAAGGAAATGGGCAAAATATTTGTATCAAGATTTATATCCATATGTCAACATTGGTTTGGGTGGACCAGGATTGCGTAGAAATGATAAAGATAACCTGGCTTTTAGCATTATGGAAATTAAAGAAAAGAATTCTATTATTGGAGATATATTACCAAAAGATGTGGAACAAATTGCTCAAACCAGAAATCCTCGCATGAATAGAATTCAGTGGGCATAGTAATATTATCTAATATTTTCTAACATTAAGGCTCTGTAATGCTCCCAAAATATTCACTTTACTACGACAATTAATTCATAAAATCACTGGAACGTTTTATTTATGTAATATTTCAGAATATTTTTTAGAATATAAATTTTTTCTGAAGTTTTAATAAGGTTAAATGACAAAATGAATGAAAAATATATAAAATATATATTAAATATATATAAATATTTTGTATAAAAATCAAAATGGAATTTATTGAACATCATTTGCTTAATTTTATCATGGTTCCGAGTCACACTATTTAATTTGGGTTCTCCTTTTACATTTTAAGACTAACAGATTTGGATTCTTTTTTCTAATTTCAATCATTTTATTGAAATTTCGCTAAATAATGAAGATGATTATTTTCTGAATTATAAATTCGAAGTTTAATTAATATGATGTGAGCTCTACGAGAATGATTGAAACAAAACTTAGGTTTCGTCCCTGCATGAAATGGTGACGGTGATATTGAATTCTTGGTTATATAAAATTGATAAAGTTCGATACCTAACGTGTACAATTTATTATGTGCGCATTATGTAGTAATGATCATCAAAGTGCGTTTCGTAAATGGTTTGGTTTAATTTTCGTTTAATTTCGAATAATTTAATTTTAAATTTTTTACCCAATCAAATAAAATGAAATAAATTATAAATACAGGAGAAATAAAATATTTTAAATTTTGATCGCTTTAAAATTTTTTTTCCCCTCGTATTTGAATAAAAGGAATACAAGAAAACAATATTACAAATATCATATATAATACGTATTAATATTATAATATCATTAATTAATATGGGAAATATATCATCAAAAAAACTAAATTCGTCAAAATCTGGTTCTGGTAAATTGTCAAGGAGTTTTTCAAATATTGACGATAAATTATTGTTCAATGATGAAGAAGAAATTGATCGAGTTCAAGTAGAACATCATATCTATCGTTCAATTTGGAATGCAAATTATTTAGCGCCTGTTACAGAAAGATTAGTAAATGGTGGAGCAAATGTTTTAGATTATGGGTTAATATTTTTAATGTTTATTATAATATTTATTTTAATTTTTTTCAATTATTGTATATCTAATTATTTAAATATTTAAATATTTAAATATTTAACCAATTAATATTATCAGATGTGGACCAGGTAATTTAATGTGTTGTGTTTACTAAATAAATATATATAAAATCATTCCTATTTCTCCCTCTTTTTCATCTCTTTTAACCTCTTCTTATTTCTTCTTATCAATAGGAACTTGGATATGTGACATGAGTTCGGATTTTCCAAAATCATTTTTTACAGGTGTAGAACTTATTCACTTGTTTCCGAATATACATCCATCTAATGTACAATTTATTCAATGTGATTTAAACAATGGATTACCATTCGAAGATAATTTATTTGATTTTATACACATACGACTAAAATTTCTTAATTATACTGAACAACAATGGCGAAATTTGGTATTCAAAGAATTAGTACGAGTTTTGAAACCTGGTGGATGGATAGAAGTAAATATAATATAATCATTATGATCATGTGGTTTACGTTATATAATGATATCATGTGATTTAATTAATTAATTATTTATATTTAGTCAATAGAACCCGAATGTGATGGTGTTAATAACGGTCCTGCTTCAAAACAATATATAAGTAGATGTATGTATAATTTTCTATTTTCATTTTTTTTTGTGGAAATATATATATATTTAACAATATAACTTCCTTTATTGTTATAATTTAAAAAAGTCAGAGATGCTTGCGCAAAAAAGGGTCTTGATCCATATTTAGTTTTTCATTTACCTGAAATTCTAGCTTCTAATAAAGATATCGACTCTACCACGATAAAACATGTTACAAAACTTGTTCCAATAGGTTCATGGGGTGGTAAAATTGGTGAAGTAGTTGAGGAAAATATTAGGGAATTAAAGAAAAGAGTTGATATTGTATTGTCATGTGCGGCTAAACGGAATGCCGAATTTTATAGCAATAGTCATAAAGAATACGAGGTTTATAAAGCTTCATTTAAGTTACATAGGTTTTATGCCATGAAAAGAATTGTATAAGAATTATAATTGTATAAGCATTGTATTTGTATTGTATAAGTATTGTATAAGAATTTTATATGTATTGTATAAGAATTGTGTTGTATAAGAATTGTATAAGAATTATGAATTATATAGAAGAAAATTTAAATGTATATTGTTTATCATTATGTAATATTTAATATAATATTTATATTAACAATCTAGTTTCGAAAAATAATAAAGTTATATTATAAATAAAATTTGTAAATTATAAAATTATATTTTTATGTACCAAATATTATTCTAATAAACAACAATGAACCCGATTTATGTATCGATATCGAGATATATGTCGATCGTGATCAGGCGCCCAAGCAAATAATCTTGCATGAATAAAGTGCTACATAATTCAAAAAATTTTCCTAATCAAATATTAATTTTTACTACTCTAGCTTGGAAAATTACAGAGTTATTTAGTATTTTTCATCATAAAATTTATTCATGAGTCTTATTCATAATAAAATTTATTAATGAGTCTTATTTGGTATTTTTCATCATAAAATTTATTCATGAGTCTTTTTTAATTTTTATAGAATAATTGCCATTTTCCAGTAAATAAGATAAATATCATTTTTCATTAAGCTAACTTGAACTTATAGGTGCTGTCGAAATTATTTTTGGTTATGGCAAACCCGCACTTTTTGCCGTAAAAACCGTAATCCGTAAAATAATTTCGACATTACAGCATTACGACTATCGTCCATATAGCCGTATTGCCGTATGTCCCATATTAAAGTAGATCCTTAATTAAAAGTAAACAAATAACAATTCAGTACTATTATTATTATTATTGTTGTTATGTTATTATAAAATCACATATTGACACGAAATATTAAGTTGACAAATAAATTTATTTATAAATAAAATCAAATTAAAAGTATATCTATAATTTTACGTTATTTACGGCAGCACGGTTTTCAAAATGCTGTGTGCCGTCGAAATTCTAAATTTGATAGCACCTATACTTGGACTATAGATGATGATACCGAAATTGGCCAGAATTACAGCATGCCGAAATGCCGAAATATAATGTATTTTCGGCATGCCTTTCAAAAATCCGAAAATGCCGAGAATAATTCTGGCTGTCGTAATCTACATTTTTTGATTTCGCACGAAATTTGGAACAATCTTCTACTAAAGTAATAGAAAGGCCTCGTTCTTGGTTACAATATAATATGTCAGTAGCGTCGATATTCATCGAGTTATAACAGTTTAAGTAAAAAGACTGGATTTTTTTTTTTATTCTTAGTAGAAAATCGCTCCACGTTTCGTAAATCGCGAGCGAAGTCAAAAAAAATGAAAAAAAAAGCACAAAATTTTTTGAAAAATTTCATTGGTGATGAAATAATAATTATGGCAGCCAAAAATAATTGTTAGCCGAAAATGATTATGCCAGCCGAAAATAATTACGGTAGCCGAAATTATTTTCGGAAATTATATTTCCGGCAACTTATGGCAGCCAAAATAATTAAGGCCGAAAATGATTATACCGGCCGAAAATAATTACGGCAGCCGAAATTATTTTCGGAAATTATATTTTTGGCAAATGCAAAAGCAATTTCGGCATCATCTATAGCTTGAATCTTTGAGAAGTTAAGAATATTTTGAATAAGACTAAATCTTCTTTATTATAAGTTTTAATTTTTATAATAGATCCTTATTAAATTCTCGAATCAATCATCTTTCAATATTTCTTCCAACTCATCTTTTAATTCATCTTCCAATCCATCCTTTCCCAATTCATCTTCTTATAATAATAATGTTTACGATAATTCTTTAAATAATGCTTTTAATAATAATGAAGAAATGACCACAGCAAGACGTGTAAAATCAAAAATTGTTAAAAAAAATATTTAGAAGAATCATATGAAAATCAAACACAAGTATATTATTATTATTATAAAGAAGAAAGAAGACGCGAAAAATCAACACAAAATGGAGGAATATTTGAAGGAGTACAATTAGAGAATGGATTAGTAGACTTCGTTCTTCTAATATTCTTGAAACTAAAATTTCAGCAGAAAAAAGTAATAAAACTAATGTTCTTGTTGATATTGAAAGAAATGAGTAAGAAAATTTGTTAAAAATAATTTTATTAATAATAGCAATGAAATAATAACAATGAAATAATAACAATGAAATGATAACAATGAAATAAAAACAATGAAATAATAATAATAATGAAACAATAATATTGAAATAATAATATTGAATATTTTATTTAATTATTAATTTTAGGAGTAGAATTTGAATTCTTACATAAAGGAGTACTATTCTCGCCGAGGGATAATGACGATAATAGATTTTTAGTATATTTTAAAGTAGTCAACATAATCTTTATAATTTACTTTAATTATTTCAGTTACTTCAGTTACAATGATTATTCTAAATTTTTTTAGCTAATGAATTTAGATTTCAGAATTTCTTAAATAGTAATTTTTTTTTTGTTTAAAATTAAAAATTTCTTTTTATTTCTTTTCATTTTCTCTTTATAATTTTCAAATTGCTTATGTAAAAATTAATTTTGTAAAACAAATTATTTTTTTTTTTACTTTTCAAAAACAATTTGCTACGGGATCGCAGCTTTGTGGGATGCCATCTTTCTCTACTGGTTTTTGATTTTTCTATCACACATGTCTAAAAAAATTTTACATATATTTCTCACAGCATTTATAAGTTATGCAATCAGTCTTGACATTCTTTTAAGGTTGTTTCCTTTCAAATCGGGTATAACATTTAGAACATGTCTTAAAAAAAATAATTAGATAAATAAATAAAAATAATAAAATTGAAAAAGTTGTTTAATAGGACCGGAAGCATGTCCACACGAAGATGAGAAATGTGAGCCACCACTAATAACTTGAGAAATCCTGCCAGTCTTTATTAAAGATGGCTGCTACAACTAATTTAATTCCGTAATTCCGCAAAAATTTTTATAGATTTAGAATTTTCAAGTTTTTCTTTTTAAAATGATAGGTTTTTCATCTCGATTGACCAATTTTTGATAGAGTTCTCTGTAGTCTTAAAGAATAATTATAAAATTATCAAGGATTAAAAATTTTGATAATTTTATGTGATACATTAGTTGAAATCCTTTTTGAGTTATCCAAAAATTCTACCTTTCCTTCAGATAAATTTTGCCACTTTACTCTTCGAGGCTTATGATTTTTACATAAATTGTTATCACTTCTGGGCAACCACAAGTTATGTGACAAGTCATATCTTGAAAAAAAAAATTAAAAGTTATAATAGATCAAAAACAAACTAATTATTTATATATAAAGAAAAAAAAGAATTTATTAATATTTTAAGTGGTTTTATAAAATTTTTAAAGAAAAATTAATAAGACATCCTTATATAAAATTTTAATATAATATAATTTATGTTAGCTAATTAATGATCACATGGGGAATCTCGAATTCAGATCTCAGATTATTTTACATTACAAAACCTTTTTGAAAACAGATATACAGTAATTTCTTAAAAAAAAAAACAATCAACGAGACACGATACAAAGATGGGTAGTTGAAATCAGTTACACAATCTTTAAATGTTTAATATTTTTATTGGCTCAAATGTCAAAAAAAAAAAAAGTCGTATTTTTTTTTTATCCTAATCAGTAATCGGTTTAGTAAAAAGTAATAGGAATCGGTTTAATAATAGTAATAGTATAATAATAAATAATAATAGTAGTAGTAATAGAGTAATAGAGTAATAATATATTAATAGAATAATAGTTTAAAAGTAATGGAGGTAAGTAAAGAAAATTATGAATCTCGAAAATTTAATAAGTTTAAATAATTAATAATTAATAAGAGATAAATATAAATGTTCTTGTATTATTAAAAAAAAAAGGGACAATATCAATTTATTAACGGATTAGAAGAACTTCTTAACCAATTAGTACTCGGTGACACAGATACCGCGAGAATAAGAACAGTTTGTATCTATAAATAAAATTCTTTTAATAGTAATAATAATTTTTGGGATAATAATTAATTTAATTAATAAATTTATATTCTTTATTAATAATATAATTATAATTATAATTAAAAAGGCAACATCTACTTTGAATAATAATTTTTATAGTATTAAAGAATGTGTTCCTGCTCTTGTGCATATATTATCAAGTTCAGAAAAGTGGCAGGTGATTTAATAATTCTATTATTTATATAATGAATAATATATGAATAATATATGAATAATATATATGAATATCAGGTACGACAACTTGCAGCAGTTGAATTAAAAAAGCGATCATCGAAATGGTGGTCGAAACTTGATGCCAACCAAAATTTATATGTAAAAAATCAATTACTTCAAGTTATATTGCAAGAACCGGAGTGAGTATTAAATTATATTAATTATATTAATTAATTATTATATCAATTAATTATTATATTAATTTAATTATCAACTTAATTATTGTATATAGAAATCTTGTTCGTCATGCTACAGCACGGGTTATTTCGGCTATTGGTAAAATTGAATTGCCATCTGGTAGTTGGAATGAATTATTTCAATTTTTATATCAATGTTGTCAAAGTCCACTTGCTATCCAACGAGAGGTATAATTAGTTAATATAATTAAAATAATATAATTAAAATAATATAATTAAAATAATATAATTAATATAATACAATATAATCAATGTAATTGAAATAATATAAAAAATAGATTGGAATATTTATAGTCTTCTCATTATTGGAAGTAACCGAAGTATTTGTGGATAATCTTCGACAACTTTTACAAATGTTTGCAGTTGCTTTAAATGATCCAGAAAGTAAAAGTGTTCGCGTCACCACGTTACAGTAAGTTTTTATGATTTATTTTTTTAAGTAATATTTAATTATTTATTTATTAATCAATTATTTATTAATAAAGGGCTTTGGGAAAAGTAGCGGAATATATTGAAACTGAAGATAAAGAAGAAATTGTAATTAATTAATTTATTTTAATTATTATCTAATTATTTTAATTTTTTAATTATTAATCATTATTTATTATTTAAAATTATAATTATTATTTAATTAGCAAATGTTTCGAGATATGATTCCAAGCATGATTAATGTTCTTCAGCAATGTTTAAATGATGGTGATAATGATTCCGTCATTAAAGGTTTTGAATTGATTGATTCATTGTTACTTGTGGTACGTTAATAATATCATAATAATATATTATTAGTATTTCTATTAATATTTTTATTAATATTTTTATTAATATTTTTATTGATATTTTTATTAATATTTTTATTAATATTTTTATTAATATTTTTATTAATATTTTTATTAATATTTTTATTAATATTTTTATTAATATTTTTATTAATATTTTTATTAATGTTTTTATTAATATTTTTATTAATATTTTTATTAATGTTTTTATTAATGTTTTTATTAATATATTTTTATTAATATTTTTATTAATATTTTATTATTAAATATTTTATAATTAAATATTTTATTAAATTTTTGTAATTATATAGGATACACCACTTATTTCTCATTATTTTCCACAACTAATTGAATTTGTTTTGGCGGTTGCAAGTCAACCTAATTATGACGAATCTATTCGTGTGATGGCTTTACAATTTTTAATATTGGTTTCAACTTAGTAAGATTATTAATTTATTATTTTTTTAATTAATTAATTTATTTAATTAATTTATTTATTTAATTCATTATTTAATTTATTTATTACTAAATTAAAATCATTAATTAATTATTCTAATCATTCTTTATTCTATTATTTCAATTACAGTAAAAAGGCAAAAGTTCAAAGATTAAAACTTATTGGTCCTATCATTCAACATTTAATGCCAATTGGCACAGAAGATGATCCTGAAGATATGGATGAAGAATCTCCTTCGCGGGTAAATATTATATTATATTATTGTATATTATATATTTTATATTATTTGATATGATATTATATACTGACACATTGTTATTAATAGATGGCATTTAGAGTAATAAATACTTTATCCACAAAATTACCACCTCAACAAATCTTTCCTATTGTTATGGATTATGTTACTACATATACTCAAAACCCAGATCCAAGATATAGAAAAGCCGGAATGATGGCATTTGCTGTAAGTTTTATAATTATTACTGAGATATTATTATTATAATTATTATTATATTTTTAATTATTACAATTATTACGATTATAAATTATAATTATTAAAAGGTTCTAATTGAAGGATGTGCAGATTACATGACTCCAAAATTTGATGAATTATTTCTTCTTGTTTGCAATGGATTACGTGATCCTGAAGTTATTGTGCGTAGAGGATCATGTATAGCATTAGGATGTTTAGCAGGTATATTATTCATTATATTCGTTTATTATTTTTATTTATTATATTCGTTTATTATTTTTATTTTTATTTATTATATTTATTATTTTTATTATTTTTATTATTTTTTATTATTTTTATTATTATTTTTTTTATTATTTTTATTATTTTTATTATATTTATTTATTACATTTATTTATCATTTTTATTACTATTTTTATTATTTTTATTATTTTTATTATTTTTATTATTTTTATTATTTTTATTATTTTTATTATTTTTATTATTTTTATTATTTTTATTATATTTATTGTATAATTTATATATATATATTAATAATACACATTTATTACAGATGAACTTGATCATAAAGTGGCATCTAAACATGCAATTTTGTTACCATTAATATTTGAATTAATGAATGAAACAAATAATGAAATTCTAAAACAAGCTTGTAATGCACTCGATTCTATATTGGAAGGGTTAAATGATGAAATTCTTCAATATCTTCCAACATTAATGGAAAAATTAATTATTTTATTGGATAATGGAGCTACTGAATTAAAAGCAACTGTTGCCGCTGCTATTGGAAGTGCTGCTCATGCATCTGGGGAGGTAATAATATTTTGATTATTATTATCATTATATCGATTATTATATTGATTATTATATTGATTATTAGTTAAATTATATTTGATTATTAATAATAATATTTTGATTATATTAAATATTTTAAATATTTTATTTAGGGATTCAAATCTTATTTTCCTCAAGTAATAAGTAGATTAAAAATTTTAATGACATTAAGTCAAACAAATGAAAATTTACTTTTACGTGGTATAGCTATCGATACTGTTGGTGCTATTGCTGAATCTGTTGGTAAAGAATTAATTCAGGTATTAAATTATTATTTATTTTAATTATTATTTATTTAATTATTATTATAATTATTCTCTGACTATTAATACTAATTATTATTATTATTATTATTATTATTATTATTATTATTATTTATTGATTATTATATTATAATTAATTATTATTAAATTATCATTATATTATTANGACCTCGACCACCATATCCATTTAATATTATACCGGCTACTGGTATTCATGTTGGATTTTCGGTTGGTAATAATTCATTTGAAAGGTAAATTTGTTAATAAAATATTATTATTTATTATTATTACTATTATATTATCATTTAATTGATTTTTTTCCTATGATTTAATTATTTTATAATTTATTCATAATTTATTCATTTATAATTCAATATTTTTATTTATTTATTGGTTACAGTTTAGATCACAAAAACCCAGATTTTAATACTGTATGCAAATATCTTGATGCATTATTTGGTTTCTTTAATTGTGATGATGATGAACAATTTCCAAAAGGAATGGTAAATCGTTTATTACCTCATATTTATTAATATTCTTACTTGTTATTATTATTATTATTATTATTATTATTATTACAATTAGCCATATGCAAATGAATTAATGCATTTAGCATTAGAAAGTTGTCTTATGGATTCTGCTCGACTTCGTGAATGCAGCTATTGCTTATTTGCAGTTTTCTCTCGAATATTTAAAGAAGAATTTGCTCCGTATTTAAGCACGATTGTACCTCAATTAATAAAAAGTTGTCAAATGGAAGAGAATGATATATTTAGTGTTGATGGTAATTAATTAATTAATACTTTATTTATAATTCTTTATTTATTTGATTATATAATCTAATCTTTTGATTATTTATTTATTCTATATTATTTATTCTACTTTTAGTGGAAGAAAATTTATCATCAGATATAGATATTGAAGATGATGAAGATGAAAATGGAACAATTACTATTAATTCCGCCATCGTTGATGAAAAAGAAGTGGCTTCTGATGCTATAGGAGAAATATTTGAAAATACTCGCTCTCATTTTCTTCCTTATGTGGATTCTTCTCTTCAAGAATTAATAAAATTATCCAATTATCATTCCGAATCTGTAAGAAAAACTGCCGTTGGTTCTTTGGTTCGATTTTTGATTACCTTCTATAGCATGTCCAACCCTGTTCAATGGGAACCTGGTTTAAATTTGGTATTATTATTATTATTATTATTATTATTATTATTATTATTATTATTATTATTTATTGATTATTATATTATAATTAATTATTATTAAATTATCATTATATTATTAATTGTTATTAGAAAGTTCAGTTACATGAAAATGTGGCAAATATGGTAAAAGTAGTTATGCCTACAATTTTAACTATTTGGGGAGATGAAGAATGCAAGTATGTTAATTTTTAATATTATTATTTATATTACCATGTAAGAATATTATTATATTATTATAATATTTTATTATATGATGAAATATTTTGCTATTAACCCAGCTCATTTTGAATTAAAACATGTGACTAAATTTAATCTGATAATTAAAAATTATATTTTATATTATAATATTATTACTATTATTTCTATTATTTTATTATAATTATAATATTTTTTTAATTATTATTAATTATTATTATTTCTATTATTTAAGGACCGTTGTAATTCAGATTTGTACAGAATTAGTCGATGCATTAAAGACTTGTGGGCCAGCAATTATTGTTGATTGTATGTTATCTTAAAATTAAAATATATTTAAAATAAAATATATTTAAAATTTATTTAAAAATACAATGAAACGATTAACTGATTTATTTATTTTTAGATGTAAAACAAATTTGTGAATATATTCTCTTGCTATATCAAAGAAAAGCTCTTTGTCAAGAAGATAATGGAGATGATGAAGGGCTATTGGATGATGAAGAGGAAGCCGAATGTGATGCCCTCCTAATAAATAGTACATCAGATCTGGTAGCTGCCATGGCTTCCGTACTGGGAGTAGATTTTGTTCCTTTCTTTAAAGAATATTTACCATATATAACTAAATATTATGTAAGTAAAATACATTTATTTATACAATCAATATTTTCTATTTTCTATTTATTTAATATTTTATATTTATATTTATGTTAATAATACAATTTATTTTTCTAGAAAAAATCTAAACCAATAGCTGATAGATCAATGGCTATAGGATGTTTAGGTGAATCTACTGCTGGATTAAAATCCGGCATATCTGAATTTACAGAAGTAAGTGATGATTTTAATATTTATAATATTTGATATTTATTTATGTTTATGATATTTATTTATGTTCATGATATTTATTTATATTTATTTATGTTCGTAATGTTTATGATATTTATAATATTTATAAATTTATATATATTTATTTTATTAGCAACTTTTACCTTTATATCTTAAAGCATTAAATGACGAGGAGGAAGAAGTTAGAAGTAATGCTGCTTATGCAATTGGACTTCTTTGTCAATATACAAATGTTGATATTAGCAGGTAATTTATAATATTAATAATAATTTACAATAATTTATAATATTTATAATAATTTATAATAATTTATAATATTAATAATTATCAATAATATTAATAATAATTATTGTTATTTTAATAGTCAATATCATCTTATATTATCAAAAATTTATCCATTATTTACAAGTCAATCAGCACTAAATGTAACAGATAATGCATGTGGTGCAGTGTGTAGAATGATTATGACTTGTCCACAAGTAATTCCTATGGATCAAGTTAAATATTGTTTTTATTTTATTTTATTTTATTTTATTTATTGTTAATTATTATTTTATTTTATTAATTAATTTGTATTACAAATTCTTTAGGTATTAGAAGTTATATTACAAAAATTACCTTTAAAACAAGATTATGAAGAAAATGAACCAGTTTTTCAATGTATTTTTATGCTTTTCCGTGGGAATAATACTTTTGTGAGTATTTTTTTTTTCGTATTTATATGATAAATATGATTAATTATATTAATTCATTCATTCATTCATTCATTCATTTATTATCAGGCATTAAATCATATTCCCGAATTATTAAATATATTTGCTCAAGTTCTTTCGTCAGATGATCAACTCAAAGAACCAACAAAATTAGAATTAATTGAACTTATTAAAGCTCTTAATCAACAATTCCCTGATTTGGTAGTAAATTCCCCTTTAGCGAGATTTTCACAATCATAAAAATGTATTAGAAGAGATAAATAATATATAAATAAAATATATATACATATATAATAAAAAAATAAAAATTAATAATATTTCAATTATTAATATATTCATAAACAGCCCACTATCTAAATTGTTCCATTTATGGCTCAAATCTTATGATAAGTATGAATTTTAATTGGATAATACTTTTTGCACCATATCATGTAACAAAGGTGTTAGTGCTATAAATAAAAATATTGACCTATTATATTCTTAATTTATAAATTGACAAGTGAATGAAATTTAATTACATTTACTTTATAATTATTATATTTAATTAACAAATTGTAGATTTAAGTGGATGCATTATTAAGTTACCCTGGCACTATGGAATTGATGTGTAAAATTTGTGTTTTCATGCATAAACATAATTTCAAAATTGTAAGAATTAGATTACATTAGTGATGCGACGCAGAAGCAGGATTTATTTTAAAATGGGATTTCTTCTTTTGAGGCACAGGTAATTAATGAAATAAATTTAATAATATAAAAACATATATTAAATATATATAAATGAATATGATATTTAATAATAAATTATAATTAATTATATAGAATAGAGGACATACATACATCATTTTCTTCTGTAAAGATTACTTGATCACTCGTGAAGCAATAAATATAATAAATATTCTGCATAAATTCTAAAACATAAGAAATCAAAACGTCAAAATAATCCGAAGAAGAAATGAAAAGTACAGAAAGACAATAAATGGAATGAGAAAGGTATTATAAATGTTGTTGGAGATGAACTTTGGGTTTGAGAAAAAAAGTATCAGGAAAAAGGTAATAGCAAAACCTGATCTGCTTTTCCATTGTAATAAGTGATTTTATTCGGTTTTTAATATTAATATATTTATTCAGAAAAAGAAGAAAACTTAAAGTTCCCGGATTTCGTGGACTCTGAGTTCATCGCAAATTTCCGAAGAGTTCTTTTATAAATTAATAAAATTTATAATTATTCTGTATTATATTATCTTAAGGCTATTTGACAGTATTGGTTTGTTTGTTAATTTAAGGTTCGAAGTTTCTGGTTACAACATATCGACATATGAAAATATATTCAAAAGTATTATACTTGGAGATTATTCTGTTAATTAAAAAAAAAAATGAATACTCTTTAAAATATTTTATGCTTCTTCCACATTTCACCTATTATACGAATATTTGACTATCTGTGACAATATTACAATCTTTAGCAATTGTTTATTATTTCATAGAATAAAGAATTAAACATTAAAACACAATAGCATTAGAAATTACCGAATTGTTCGTGAATATTGTAATTTTCTTTCATTTTCTTTATAACGAGTACGCAAAGAACAATAATTCACTTATTCACCTTTTTGATGGATAACCTTTGACTTTTTTTTATTTTTCTCTTAGTGATGCGATTAGATCAAAAAGAAATACGGTCATTGATGGGTTCAAGTCAGCTATATCGTTATCATTAAATTATTATTGCTGTTATTATCATAATATTATTATTATATTAAATTAATTAATTAAACCGACAAATGTTTATTGTTCTGTTGTACTTTCCGGACGAACGACTAAATTATTAAAGAATATAAATATAATTTAGTGTGATTTAAATCTGATTTAAATCTGATTCAAATGTGATTCGAAACAAACAAACAAAAATATGCGTGTTCTACGTTCAGAAACCGATCAATGTATTTCTGAGAATGATTTCAAAGTCATCTTCTCTTCGACAAATGAACCATTAAAGGTGATTGCATTGGTGCTTCTGATATTAAAACATTTTCATTTCAAAGATTTATTTTACCATTAAGACTAGAATTGACTTGAAAAACAAATAATCGTGGAAATTTATCAATTAATCACAATTTCTTAATCTTTTTCTTCACTTATATTTCGTACCTTTATTGATGAATAAAAATGTCATCAAACGTTATGTTATTGGATTAATTAATATTCTTTTCATTTTGCATGTTTTATCAGATGACATTTTTTGTTCACTTATAGTGTGTTGTGTGTAATAAATTACAATGAGATTACTACCTTGTTACAATGACTGACGTAAAAGGAAATTTTCTCGGACCTGGAGATAGTATTGTATATAATAACAGAAGTAAAAAATAACAGATAGTCAGCATTAAGAAAGATTTTTATTCAGAAATAATATGTAGAGTATATCTGACAAAGATATTACTATTGGCCGAAGAAGAGTAAATATTATTAATAATAGTAATATTTTTTTAGATTGATCAAAAAGATTGTAGTTCAATTGAGTTTTTATTTTTCGGAAAGTGCATTACAATATTTAGACAATCATTTACTTATTTAATATCTAAAATATTGAATATTGTTACATAAAGTACCCATAGTTAATTTCCGTCAAAAATAAAAAAAAGCCAAATTTTCGCGGGCTTGAATCCGCTAAATTTAAAAATAAATTAAAATTTCTATATCTATTATTTCATCATAATGATACCATCAAGTTTAAATTTGATTGTTTTGCTAATAGCGTGGATAACAATTTTTTCTCTGACGTCATCGGTATCAGGTTTTGGAACTTTTACACATAATGAAACGAATTCATACGAAACATCACCGTTGTTGTATCAATACGGGAAATATATCGATGGGACAGTGGTTATTCGAATTATTAATAGGAATCCTTATAAACCATCAAATTCTACTGAGTGGTTAAGACCAGTGTTATCGTTACGAATTATTCATCCCAATGGAACAGACAATGAAATAGACAAAGACCTAGAAATTCAAGAATTTAATTGGCAAATTTTTAGCATTGCTGGTGTTAACCAGAGCCCTATAAGTATATATGCGCTTCAAAGGGGCTATTTAATTGTTAGATACTTTAAAGCTTCAAATCTTGATGATATTACAACTTATGAAGAATGGGGACGTATTATTGATTGGAATAGCAATTTATATGAGTAAATATTTTCAATAATTCTATCATAATCATACCATATTACATCATATTATAATTAATAACAATGACAATTATTATTACTTTTATTCAAAAATATAATCTAAACTGTGAAGTGAAGTAAATTTAGGAGGGGCTTACATCCAAGGTGATGAATGGTTCCCATCAGTAACGACAATAGTGCCTAACATTGATCCAGCAAAAGGTTTTATAAGGATAGCTGGAGGAGGGAATGCAACTCATGTCGAGTGGCAACAATATATGATGTGAGTTTTTTTATATTATAACATATGTTTGATTTTACAATTTTAATTTTAATTTTAATTTATTTTTTAGAGGTGATTCATTCAATCTTATAAAGTTACAAGAAGGAAATATTACACTTCCCCAAGATGGAAATTCCGTATTTAATACCATAGCTACTGTTGACGAGGGTTATAGCATAATTATGGCAAATTCCACCTTCTCTATTAATTCAAGCAATCCTTTTGAATTTTACGTCACGGTGTATTATTTCAAAATAGGATATAATGAAACACAATCTAGTGCGCCTGCGCCAAAACTTCTTTATCAATCAAACCTACTTAATGTTACAGTATTTAGTATGAATTGTGATATTTCAAGTTCTGGAATTGGACAAGTTTGTACACTCACCATCACACAGAACGATACTTTTTATTATGTGAAACTTGATTTCTTAATATCTGGCTCTGTAACAAAAATCACCCCATTAAACAACTTACCTGAATTACCATCAAATTTTACTACAGGATGGTTAACGGAAAGTATTCCTTATGGTGGTTATTTAATCTATGGTTATTTTCTGAATGCGACCACCAACCAGATCAATACTTATGGATTCTATTATGACGAAATCGAAAATAAATTTCAGGGCTGGGAATTTCCAGAACCATCAGTTTTAAATGATCGAGGAATTTTGTTAACTCTACCTAATAATACTCTGTTAGTATCACAAATAGAAAGTAATAATACGTGGAGTTTTCTTACCACTGATATTCCTAACTACTCAGGAAATCCGGATCATGGTTATTCAAATCTTCTGGTAGATTCTACATATCCCTCAATAAATGTTAGTATTCCTAATATTTCAAATTTAACGGATATGGGTAATATTAGAATCACATATTATTTACCAGTAGAACTTTCTGATAGAAATATTTGGATCTATCGAATTGATGATAGTAGCAACAACAACGTCACTAGACAATTTGTTAATGGAAACAATGATGAATTTTGTTCCATCTCTGATAATGGATTAACTGTAACTATAAAAGTTATCAGAAGTACCTTTAGCGATCCTAATAGCCAATTTTATGTTAAAGTTGATAATAATTTTGTAAGAAGCAAAGTATACGGTGAACCCTTAATGGGTATAAATGATAATATTTGGAATTTCTATACAAGTATGTAAATGATATTATTTTATTTTTTGTTATTAATTTAAATACTAAATATTTTAAATATTTTTCTCTCTTTATTCTCTTTATATTCTAACGGTTTTTAGATTCGAATGTAGAAATTTATGCAGGTAAATTTCAGTGCAATTGTTATTATGTGTCTAACATATAAAATCACTCAAAAATGTATTGAAAATTTCTACATTAGGCACAGACACAGTATCTGGAGTGATGCGTTTAACTGCAGAAGGCACCGAATATTATGAAAATCTTCTTTCAATTGGAAAAGATCAATTCTTTACAGATCTGCATCTTGAACTGTCTAAAATTATTCCTGTTAATATTAAGCGACTGAGTTCAAATAAGAAAACCCAAGTGGATAACACTCTTCCTAATCGCCAAATATTCATTTCACTTAATATTCAATCATCCGATATAGAAAAAAGTGTAAAATCTATTATAGATGATTTGAATGATATGATTAAATATAAAAGTATAACTTCCATTAGTTTATTCCCTACCACAAAATATTTAGATGAAGATTTTGGATTCCAACCAAAACGTGAGTATATATTGAAGTTTAACTTATCTTATTTAACATGTTATCATCATTAATTACTCTTTAAAATGTTTCTTTTTATTAGAAAGCTTCTGGGTTAAGTACAAGTGGGTATTTTTGGGTGTTATATTCGCACTTGGAATTTTAGCGCTTCTTTTCTTTTTGGCATCTAAAAAAGATAGCAAGGTAAAAAAATAGACATCCTATTTGTTTAGAAAATGGAAATTTGTATGTGTATTGACATTATTTAAATTCTCTTAAAGGGTCGTAACATGGCTATTTATCAACTTGGATTAATTATTTTTGATTTTGTAATGGATAGCCTTTTCATCAGCAACAATGGTAAAGTTGTTGAAGAATTATATATTCCAAGGCAAATTTATCAATTAATATATATTTGCATGTTTATATTTTCACATTTATATTATATTTACTTATTCATTTATTTATTAAAAACTTATAGTGTCATATTATTGACTGTTCCAACCGTTGTCAAAACTGTTTGGGCATTTTATATTATTTTTGATGAAAAAAAATCCGAAAATTTCAGGAATTGGTTCACTAAATATGTAAAGGTGGCATTAATATTTGCAGTTTTATCAGGTGCTGACATTGAAGCATTAAGTATTCTTCATTCAAATATTGCCGGCTTTGAATTTTTCAATGCTCCATTTTCACCTAAAGGAAAAAATAAAATCTTTTGGGCTTCTTGTTTATACATTTTTGTTGAAGATATACCGCAAGTGATCATTCAGGTCAGTCTTAATTCTTTTTTATTTATATGAAAAAATGAATTATTATTTTATCTTGTCTAATAATTATAAAATTTTTTAATATTTTAGATATTATATATACATAGAGTGTTTTGGTTGAATTGGTACATAAAGGGTTCACAGGTTATTTTATATAACGGTTTTTTCTGTATCGTTTGGGTACAGTTCTTGGGTTAGGTTTTTTGTGAGGTGTTTCATTAAAGTTTTATCTGATACCTTATTGATTGAGTCAATCCTTAAGTGTCGGATGGAGCCATGGACATCAGTTGCAGGGGCTTAACAATCCAGGCAACGATGGGCCGAACGGTGGGGTACATCTTAATTGAATGTGTTTCTAGTTAGTAATAATAGGCGTTAGTATTTGCGTTTCTCGTTATCGTAAGTTAGTCTAAATATATTATAGATTAGTAACTTAGGTGTAATTCTAATTTGTATTGTTTAGCATTATGTAAGAGGTTAAAATTCGTATAATAAAGTTTATTATTGCATGGCTCCGTTGAAAAAAAAAAAAAAAATATATATATACATAGAGTGTTTATATATGATATAATTCCTCTTTTTGCACTCATTTCTTCATGTCTTACCTTATTAATAAATATTATTGGCAGATTATTTCAAACAATAAATATTTGTCGACAAAGATCTTTGGCAATACCAGCTAATGAAAGAAATTTTACTTCAGATGAATCAAGGTTTTCAGCTAATGAAAGAAATTTTACTTCAGATGAATCAAGGGTTTCAGATATTTGTCAATCGATTTTTATATAGATCTCATTACCTTTTCTTCAATTTTTTGTTACAATACATAAAATATACTATTACCTTTTCTTCCATTTTGAATTATTTTCATTTTATTGGGAGCCATTATTTTTAGGTATTTTTTTATATGTAATTTTTTGTATAGAGTAAATAATTATAAAAAAATATTTTAAAATTATAAATTAAATCAAAATAAAATTATTTTTGAAGTGTTTTCAAAAGAATTTTTATTCAAAAAATAATTATCATGCCTCCACTATTCTTTCTTTTTTTTTTTCCTTCTACTATAGTTTCAACTTTTTTAGATAAAAATTTAATTTGTAATATTTGTGCAATTATTTTTTAATATATCCATATGTCAACAAACTCTCATGAAAATTAATAAGTTTTTTTTATTTGATAATTGATTTCATTTTCTTTTAAAAATTGATATTGTATCTCCATTACCGTAATTTGCCGCATAAAATACCTGGGTATGTTACACCCCACCACCTGAAAATATGAATCGTACCCGGGGGTACTTTACATGGAAAAGAATATTATAGCTACATAGAATTACTATTCTATAAGACACATGTATTCATTGAAAATTTGCAAATTTTTATATGAGGGTATATTTCAAGGGGGTACTTTGTCCCGGCGGATATTTTGTGCGGCAAATTACGGTACTTGGTTTATTATCTAAAATAGAAACTTGAGATTCCATATTATCATTTTCTAAATCCTCATTAATAAAATTATTAGATTTAGAAGAGTCAGACTTTGCTGAAACCTAGTAAAATTAAACTGTATAAAAACCATACAATTTTTGTGTATTAGCATTGTTATTAGGCATGATCTAATGAATTGTAAAAGTGTTGTGACATATAGCTTATTGTAGCTATATAATAATAATAATAATAATAATAATAAATTGTATTATTACTATATATATATAATTGTTACATAATTATTGTAATTTCCCTCTCAAGTTCATGTTTTTGTAAAATTTTTCATTTTATGTTAATCAAATTGCGTTGCGCTAAAAAAAAAAAATAATAATTTATATTACAAAATTTACATCTATGACAATGAAATAAGCTTTATTTAATATTTTTATTACTTTTTACACCATTCAAATGTAGTTGATTTTGAAATGTATTTGGCATACCCTAATCTTTACTCAACTTGCATTACTATTACTATTATAAGTTAAGTACTATTACATTTTTGTAAATTTCCATCAATATCGGTATCCGAAATATTTAAATTATAAATAGATCCATTTTCAAGTAATTGTTGAGCTAAATTTATTAATTTTATAGAAAAATTTCAAAAACAACATCATTACTCGTTGTCATGGCTTTTTAAACATAAAACCATTTAGAAATTATAAACAAACAACTTGACATTTTCACAAAGGAGTTATTTGAGTAGTATGATATATAACTTTATTTCTCATTAATAATATAAAGAAAATGAATAAAAAATGAATATTTTATTAAGAATGTATATGTAATTTTCTCTATAGAAATAACAATAAAGGAATGGTCATTATTTTAAGATCTTTATAAACTGAGCAGAGCATAGTCAATGCATTGAATTCAAGGCATTGAACTTATCAAGTACATTGAAGGCCGCGTCACGTCGACAATCTATCTTTATGTGGTATGGAAATTCATTTTTCAATGATCGACACTATAACTATTAAAGGATTTGATTATAATGCATTTGAAAATATTACACGAGTTGCAAGTGGAGCATTTGGCACAGTTTATTGTACTAATTCAGGAAGACTTGTTGCATTAAAAAGTTTGCACAAAAAGGATGAATTATTCTATCCAAATTTTGTGAGAAAGGTATGTAGTTTTCATTAATATATACATATTTTCGAGATGAAATTAAAATTTAAATATAATTTTTTTTGGAGCCACAGTTACTAAATATCATGGCCACAAATAACAATCACAATATTATTAACTTTTATGGAATCAGTGTAGGTAAAATAGAATATTATTTATTAAATAAAATGAATATTATTATTTAATAAAAATATTATTATTTAGATCCTTCAACAGAGACATACTCTTGATTGGAAAATTAAAAATAAAGATATTACGTGTGGTTTATGTTATGAAGAAAATATAGTTCATAAAGATTTAGTTAGTGTATATTAATATTAATTAAAATTATTAATTATGTATATCTTAATTCATTATTACTGGTGGAATTTATGTATATTCATATACTGATCCTGAATATTTATAATCAAATGAAATATAAAAGAAATAAAGATTCGGATATATATAGTTTGGGAGTTAATGAAACACCGAAGATGATCCAAATAAAAGACCAACTATTAAATATATTACCATACGTTGAGGACACAACCTATCATATATTTAAATCTAAAATCCTATCTTCAATATTTATCTCCAAGATGCACCACTTGAAGAATTTTCAGAATTGTACTTTAACGATTTTGTTGCATTTATTCCTAGTACTGACTGATCGGGATAAAAAAAGGTGCGACGACTTTCGAAATTAATAACCCTGTTTATTGGTGGACAAATTCAAGTACAACATTAGTATACTTTCAATTAGCTCTTATGTGTCCAACAATTGTTAGTGACTTTTCAGAAAGAAGAACCAATTACACCTTTGAAGATTTTCTCATTCAGGAAGTAATAATAATGATGCTTAATGAAGCAGAAAGTATTAGTGTTCACCAAATAGATCAATGGCATAAACAAGCCACAAAAATATAACCTATACTAAAATTATCATCTTTTCAATTATTACGAATTTTCAATGAACTTGTTGCTTCACTTCAAATCAATTTCTTTGAAAGATATTAAGGAAATAGTAAGACTTTTTTTAACTTCTGATGGACGTGAAATACTTTCCAAAGGATTCATAAATTATGTCTTTAAAGTTCCAGATAAACTTGAAGCGAATGAAAAAAATTTAATTCTTATACGATCATTTATTGCAAGATGCCTTTGCCTTGATATTATTTCATTAGAGTCACAAGTGATTTTGCACCTTTATCAACCTATTTTTTCTAGAGAATCTTTCCCTTGATAGGACCGATTATAAGTCAAATTTTCGCAAAAGATGACGATAGTGTTTTCTTTAAAATTTTCAGATGGTTTTGCAATGTTCACCTCGTTTGAATGTGATCAATACTGCTTTGAAAGCAAAAACTTTAAATTCAACAATGGCGTCCCTGTGCTGTGATATTATTTAAGAGAATTGTTTTTCAGAATTAGAAATGGCAGATATGATTGAATTCTTTCTTTCAGCTTTTCTGCACTACTTAACACGAAATAGAACCCTTTTGCAACTTATTTTAGCAATATCCTTTCTAAAAGAGTTTGTTGTAAACTTTGGGACACGACAATAAACAGAAATGATTTCTCAACCAATTTCAATAGATAAAATAATGGAAATTGAAAATTTTAACGGTCAAGCAATTCTTGATCAAATAAATAATTTTATGGAAAAAGAAAATTCTCTAGTTTATTCTCTTAAGACTTACTTTTTACGAGATTTGCGATTTAGAGATTTTTCAGTTGATGATATTAAAAGATTTTGTAAAGGACAAACAAGAACTCTACCGTGGTTATTATTATTAGACTGGGAGATAGTAATGATAATAGGCTTCCATTTAATTTATATTGGTATCTTCCTGAATATGCACAAGTTGAAGACTCATCCAGATTTCTATATAATGTAAATAATTACAGTCAGATTCGACGATTCATGCAATTATCACCAAATAATCGTAACTCTAGAATTGCTTTTATGGGCTGATCATATCTCGTCTTCATGTTTTTAGAGTTTCACGTGAATGGGGTCCAAACGAAACTCGTGCAGCAGATTTTTTGAAAACGATTAATGGAATAAATGGATTGTCTGATATTTATAAAAACTCTATCAACAAAATAATATTAAATAGACATTCATTACTTTATATTGATGTTAGAAACAATACGTTGTAATACTTTATTCATAAAATCAGACAATAATATTGCACGCATCTATGAATGCAAATGTATCACCTCTTACCTGATTAGATTCATATCATAATATGTATATTTTAGCCATAAAATGTCCTGGATGTAAAGTAAGAACGATAGGAGGTATCGTATGGTTGACATAGCTGGTTATATTGGGGAAACACCAAATCAGGATATCACTTATTGTGTTCGATCTATGCCACCTACTTCTTTCAGGATATTACATTTATTTGTTCATATCCTCATAGGTTTATCAGTTGCAATTGGTTTCCTTCAGAAAAATAATCATGTTGCTCTGATACGGAGCAACATTATATTGGACATATTCAAAATGGTTGGAATGTTCTCCAACAAATTCTTAATTGTTCCGATGAGAATTTAGCATTATTATTACACTCAATATTGTCAAAAAATGACCCAAAATTCACCACTTATATCTAATTTATGCATTCCGAATCAACGTGAAGAATGGGAAACTCAATTCACCAGGAATTACGTGTCTTCCAAAATTAAAAGTAAAATTGAAACAACCACTCCGTACTAGGCTTAACACTGTATCAATTGCTACGGAAGGAAACAATGCTAATATCATGTCATTTAATCTGTAATAAATCAAACTTTAATAATTGTTATATCTCAATTACCTCAACTTTGGCGTAAAATTGGAGGTAACACTTTTGAAAGTTTTCGTTCTTATTATAATGGAAATTTAGCTCTCAAGAAAGATTCACTGAATTAGTGCAAACTTTTTTTTGTCCTACAAAATATGCTGTATTATCTGTGTACTTCAAATATGAAGAAAGTTTAAGATATTTAAAACATCGTTGGGATATTGATAAATTTGTTCAATTGCTATCCCGCCTTTCTTATTAATTAATTAGAAAAGAAGCTTTAGCTTTACATTCCGTGAATATATTTCAAGCGAGGGGAATGAAGATGCATTAATGTCAGCTTTTAAATATTTTGAGAAAGCTTGGAATCCCATGATTGATAATGTAGAAACCTGTAGATATCTTAGATTTTTGGAAGATTCTGATCCCTTTACAAACCGAAGGTCCACTTCAATATTATATTCAATCATTAACACTTGAACAATCAAGAGAAGATAATTTAATATTTTATTACGGGTGGGAAGATGATTATGATGGAATTCTTCAGTTTTGTGAAAGAAATTTAGGACTTGGACGTGGTCAAGACATTATTTATGACTTGCAGAAAATTGAACAAGAATTGGCTAGATCTTTAATTTTTGAAAAAGTTCACATAGAAATGCCAGGAAACTCTACATTACATTATACATAGAACCTTTTTGATATCATATGGAATTGTTCCAAACATCTAGAAAAATTATTGGAGATATTAGAAATTTGATTCCACAAGAACCAATATCCCCCGAAGTTGCTTTAGATATCGTGGCAAATTCATTAATTTCATGCAAAATCAAATAATAGATAATTCATCAGATATTCTATCAGCATTAGAAATTCTTTTGTGCTCTATAAAAAGTAGTCCTGGTGCTTGTGGGGGAAATTTTTGATTAAAGAATACATATCTCAATAAATAGGCATCACTATCAGAAATTTCCGAAAATGTTAAAATCAATAGTTTGTTGTTAAACGATTTGAAGCATCTTTTTAAATTTCATTTGCAACATAACAACTTTTAATTATCAAAAAAAAAATAGATTCTCATTCGAAGACGGTATCAGCAATAACAAAGATAGCCACCACAAGACGACAAGAAAGGTCACGACACGCGCCTTCAACAAGGAAAATAAAATGTTAATAGGAGATTTGATTTGTAGTTATTTTTAGTTCATTATATATAATTATTTCGTTTTTTTTTCTATAAATTTATGTTAATATGTTAAACTAAATAAAGCAACATACAAATTTCATCAATTTCTTAATGATTTATTTTATTTCATCAGGAAATCTAATACATGTAAGCCGTAATATTACGTAAAATATACGTAGGTCTCGTAATATAAAGAGACTACGTAGTTTAATATTAAATTTCCTGATACAAATCATATTTTAAAATATTTCGGGAATGAAAACTATATTAAAATTCTTTTTAAATAGTATAATTTATAATTTATATAATACCAAGCGATATTATTAAAATTATTATTATTTAAATAATTTCTAAGATTTCTGCCTTTAAAATATTATATATTCGTAATTCCATAAAATGCAGCTGTTACATTTCTATCTAAATAATAATTTTTAAAAGTTATAATTAGTATATAATATATAAATTTTCATATTAATTTAAAATATTACTTTACCTCATTTAAAAAAAGTCATTAACATTTTTAAACACCACTCCGAATTGGCCTCTTTTTGGCCTCTTTTTCATTTTTGATTTTCAATATTCCGTTTAGCATAATAAATAGTACCATAACCACCTTTTTCTATTTAATTATCATAATTTACCTATTGTGACATTTCCGCTTGTCCATTTATCAAATCATTTTTGAAACGTGACATGTCGTGTTGAGTACACAGTTTGCACAATATCTATAATTTAGTCATTTTTTGTTCATTTATAAGAATGTAAAAATAATTTCCTCTGACTTCGAAGATAGATTTATGTATGATACTCCTTATGTTATTCTACATGACTGAAGGAATTTTCTAATTAAACAGGAACAGGAAAAACAACATAAATTAAATTTCATGTTAAATCTTGTTGAGCAAGCATGTTTTTGAGCAATTGATGTTGAGCAGTTTGAATAACTTTATTTTGATTTTTGTGATTGAACAATTTGTTGTTGTTATTATTTTGGCTGAATAACTTGTTGTTGTGACTGTTTTTGTAAAGAAAAAATTCGTCTAATATTTAATACTTGTAGTTGTCGTGTTGCTTGAACTTGATGTGATAAATTGGATTATTGTAATGTATTGATCATTGACAGCATCATATCATTTCAGCAGCATTAATGAATAAAGTGGCCGTTGTCCAGCAGCTACTTGTGCCGATTGTACAATTTGTAATTTATTATTATTATTATTATTCGAATTCAACGTGTTTGTGGTGTCAATGAACCAACTAAATGTATTTCCCGTAATCCATAAATTTGATTATTTTGAATGATTCCCTAAGCTGCTGATCATTCTATAAGAAACCATTTATTGTTGAGATAATTTTTGTTGTTGAACCAATTTTTGATGTTTAGCTAATCATTGTTGTTATAGTTGTAATTTTTGTATTGCTGTTGGATCTGCTGTTATTGCATCAATTGTTGTTGTCGTTACATCAATTGTTGTTGTTGGGAAGCAATAATGATATTAGAACCAGCGGCATTAACAGAAATAACATTAGCAGCATTATTATTATTGATTTTGATTTGTTTTTATTGTCTCCGTGGGAAAAAGTGGAGGTAAAAGAGGTGAGTTCTAACTATTTGTGACCTTCCGGAAATGGATTATTAATATTATTATTGCTATTATTTACTGTGTTGTGTTTTCAACAGCAGTGATATTTGTTGATGTTGTTGCTGTTGTTGATTATTAATATACTAATATTTGTCATTGTATAATTATTTAATCTATTTGGTAGGAATAATTTGGAGTTATAACAGTTTTAACAGCAGGACAGGAGTATTAACGGCAAATCCGATCACTTGTCAAAACCATATTATCATTATTATTTAGATACAACATTCTAAGATTAACAACATTTAGATTGGAATTAATATTATAACATTCATATTCACATTAGGATTAATAACGGTGTATTAGGATTAGGATTCATATTGGTAGTAGCCGTTGAAGCAGAAGATGCCAATGGTGCAGCAGTCATTGATGGTGATGATTATTATTATTATTGTACAGTTGATATTGGTTCCGCTGGCGGTATTAATGAATTCCTATTAGGTTCTAATGTAAATATTCAAAAATTGATGTTAATTCATTTTTAGAGAGATCTAAAGATCTAAAATAAAAATAAAATAAAAAATAAAATAATAAAATAAAGAATAAAATAAAGAAAAATAAAAAAATAAAATAAAATAATAATTATTATCAATAAATGTACAAGCGTGTGAAAATATCATACCAAAGTAATTATTGTACAATAAATTAATTAAATTTATTCATAAGTACAAGGTGTGATAAATACACTAAAAAAAATAATATATAAGTTAATATATTAAATTCCTATTCATTTTCTGTGGATAGTATAAAGTTTTTTCTTCGGGGGGTAATAGTTTTTTTTGTAGTTATGCAAAGGTGAATAAAAAAAAAATTTTTCTGGGAATTACATTCTTAGCCTAGAAATTATAAATTTCAACTTTACTTTATTTAATATTTAATTATAATAATAATATGCATTATAATTACTACAATTAATTAACTACGAGTCGTAGTCTACGACATCATATTATATTAATTACCATTAGTAAAATCATGGTTATGTTATTAAAAAACGATTAATAATAATAAATAATGATTGCAGAGATAATTCATAATTATAATTATAATAAAAATAATAATTAAATAATTTATAAAAACAATTATTATTTTTAATTAGGAACATTTGGAGAATTAACAAATCCTGAACAATTGAAAATAAAAAATTATTAAGAAAGTGTGAAGCTTTATTATCATATTTTCAAGCTTAATCATTATCTCTTTTATATATTATATTAGTATTATGTTATATTCTATCACGTTATTATTTATGTCTCTACTACTGCATTAGTGGATATTGTGAATAAATATTACATATACTTAATCATGGCTAAATCATACTATCATTATTTATATTTCTTTGATAATTTAGTCGCCTGGATAGTACAACAAAAAGACAAATATATATGGAAGATGTTAATATAAAAATTGGATTCTATTTAACATATTATATATGTTGGTTATTGGAGCGAGGTTTCATTGGTATATACATGATACATAAGATGATTTTTTGATTTTATCTTATCCAATTTTTATTCTTTTTATATAACTATCATTTTTCATTTTGAATAAAGAGGAGACTCCATTAGTCGTTAAAAAAAATAATAATTTTTTCCAGAACATATCAAGTATTTGTTAGAAACATTAAGATTAAAAGATCCTGCTGAAAGATTTTCTTCAGCGAGGAAATTTTTGTAGATTGTTCAAATAACTAAATTATGTTATACCATACAGACCCAATTTATTCTAAAACATCAATGTTTATGCATTTTTGTTTTGTAAATAGTTACTCTACAAATAGTATATTATAGTTACAAACAAATTACTAAATTAAATTAAACTGACAATCCTTTACTTGTAGCCATAGCCACTCAGATTAAGAGATTGACAGTTTTTTTTTTAAAAATGTGATTCACAATTTAAATTTCGTTTCCTCGTCAGGACAAACTGGTGACACAGCTCATTGAAGGAATTAAAACATTTCTGCACACGCTTTGCAGAAATTTACGTTCGGGGACTGGTGCAATTGTAGCTACTACTAAAAAAAGTAAAAAAAAGCTGGTAAATGATATTGCATTTTTTGCATTTTTTGAATCCAATTTAAAGAGTATTTAAATTGAGAGATATTAATTCTGGTATTCACCTTATTAAACGATGACCAAACTAATTGGACTAATATTCTCCATAATATTAATAATAATAAATTCCTCATTTTTCGAAGCCGTCCCATTAAGCAAATGCAAAGAGCGGTCGCCATTATACCGAAAGAAATTTGACGGATTTACACTTCGCTCCGCAATTCCAAGTTCTGATAAAACATGGGGTAATTGGGCCGGAACTATCAATTTAGCGCCTGAAGCAATTTTCAAGCCAACCTCACTTACCGACCTTCAAGACATCGTGAACCTGGCAAGAAAGAACGGGAGGACGATTCGGTGTGCCGCTGAGGGGCATACCGAAAGTTCCTTGTCAGTGACAAACAAATATTTGGTGATAATTAATAATTTAAAAAATGTTCAGGTTCTAAAGGACAAACATTATGGTTGGGTCGTTACCGCAGAAGCTGGTAGGTTCTTTTTCACTAGGTAATAACTAACCATTACCATTACGATTGATTAATTTAATTGATGATTAAAAACCAATCAGGCGTTTCATTAAACGAAATCGATAATATCCTACGAATTAACAACCCTCCGTTGGCCCTTTCATCGGCAACTATACCGGACTTCGTTAGAGCTGCGGGGGTTGTTGCAACTGGATCACATGGCGCAAAAACCACATTAAGCATCATGTCTGATCAAGTTGTTTCAATGAAGATCGTCGCTGCCAATGGCAAAGTGTACGAATTCTGCGACACAAACAATGCTTTAGAAATGCAAGCCGCCAGAGTTAACTTGGGTAATTATTTATAGAATATATAAAATTTAATGATCCATCGGTGATTAGGAATTAACCTTTTTTGTTTAGGTTTATTTGGTATCATCTATTCTGTGACCTTTCGCACGGAACCAATGTTTAATCTTCGTATGACGGATACTCTTCCGTTAGCCAAAGATTTCCTTGTTCCATCTGTCGTCAAACAGTTGTTTGAATCTTCGGATAGTCTTCAAATCTTTTATTGGCCATTCAATTCATTTGACTCAGAAGCAACGCAACCACTTGATCCGACCAAGGATAAAATGTGGGTAAAACAATGGGTGCGATCTGACGAAAACCCAACTTTTTCCCCAGAAGAACTTGCTGCCTTACGTGTTTATCAAAACCAGTCTAGCTTGCAAGCGAACCCTCAATATCAGCTCTTGCTTAATAACCCAGAATATACTCCGGCCATTAGTTCAGCGATCTGGCGTCAGGGGCCTGGATTATCGCCTACCAGCTTCGTACTTCAGGCTCCAGACGCGATCCACTTTTTGTCCCCCGCATCCAAAAATATCCCAGTGAGTTTTCTTGGATTTGGATTCAAAGTTGATCCAGATTTTAAAAATTTCGTCAAGGAACTTCAGGCTATCATCAATGCGGTTAGCATTCTTTAATTTCAATTGTTATAAATATTATATTTACGGAAAAAAATGAAACTTACTATAATTTCTTATTTACAGATTTACGCGGCGGCAGCACAAAATTCTTTCCCATTAAACTCAATATCAGATGCACGACTCATAAGATCGTCGCATGCTTTACTCGCACCTAACTTCGACCCAGATCCGAATGCTATCTACTGCTTCATTGATTTAGTCTCTTACCATTTTACACCTGGTTTCCAAACGTTCGCTTCATCGTTTGGACAGAAATGGATCCAAAATTATAACGCGAAGTATGTATTTTCCATGTTCATTTTTTTTGCTGATTTTAAATCATTAGTGAAATTTCGAATTAACTCGGTATCATGAATTATTCCTTGTCTTTCTTCAATAGACCCCATTGGGCCAAAGAATGGGAATACGTTCCTAATGTTAAATCGTATCTTTCCAAAGCTTACAAAAAGCAAATCAAAACCTTTGAGAAAATACGTGAAAAATATGATCCGAACAAGCTGTTCTTCGATAATGAGTCATTGCAAGAAATTTTCAATGGTGCTCTCCACTATAAATGATTTTTTAATAATTTTATAAAAAAATAATTGTCCATACTGGGCAGATATAATTGAATGCATATTTCCGAACTGAAATACAATTTACGCTGTATTTTCATAGCATGAAATTCTCCATTATTATTCAAGTACTTCATAGTATATAAGGGAATATTTCCCTTATAGCAGTATTTTAATCATATTTATATCTTATAAATAAATAAAAATGAAAATACGTCTTTAACGTTAATCTTGAGTGTTCTGCAACCTAATATTAAAAATCGATTATTTCCTTGCTTCCGAAACGCTATTGTGATTATTGATAAATATACCTGATCTTGAGAAAACGTAGCAGTAAATCCCAAGTTTTTTTTTAGCCTTGATCGTGATCAACAAAGGTAAGAAAAAGTGTTATATACATAATTCGTTAATATCCAAATTAGTGGTGCGATCCGGATATCCGTTTATCCGTGAATGGATTATCTGTGAGCCTTATCACGGATACGAATATCTGTAATTAAATATCCAGATATATTCGCGGATATCTGCACTTATCCGTAGTTATATATATCCGTGGATAAAATAATATTTTGCGCGATATAATTATAAAATTTTATATGCAATAACCATTGAACGGATATTTGAGGATATCCATACAGATATCCGTACGGACCGAGGATATCTGTTTATCAAGAAAAATCATCCATACCTATCCGGATAGATCTTAAACGGATCCCACCACTACAATGGCGAATATTTCAATACTAAATCAAGGATAAGTTTTGGGTAAGTGATCAAGTGCGAAGTTACAAAGCAATCGAATAAATGTGTGTAAAATTACAGAAAAAGGAGTATATTTATAAAATAATAATCTACTATTGCGCCATATGTAATGAATTTTTGTGAATACAGAAACTTACCGTTCGACATATCTCGATTAACCACCGATAATTTTTCCCCACCTTTAAAAAACAATTATTGGGTTAATTTATTTTTAATTTATTATATTAAAAAATTATCAAAACATGAAATTTGTTTACTAAAAACAATAAAATCCGGAATTACTAAATCAAAACTTGGCATGGCAAAAAAAATTTAATGAGACAACTTGGAAATCACATCATTTAATAGGGAATCCTAACGCCCGTCATTACTAGATGTGAAAGATTAAAAGAAAAATACAATCTTGGAGAATTTAACACACATAATGTATAAAAACATTTGATATTTTAAATATGTTAAAAATTCAAGCTAATAAAATACCCGTTATTTATTATAACGGGTATTGTACTGCATCATCATATTTGAATAGACAAAGAGATATAGAGTGATTATTTTCCCCCAAAGCGTTATAAACTAATAATTAAAATATATTCATTATATGGAGGCGGCTAAATTAGTGTATGAGTCTTGTTTCTTTCTATTTCTTTCTATTTAAATTTAATTAAATTCTATAAATTTAGTACAAGTACATCAATTTCATCTAATACATAAAAATCTCCCAAATGTGTAATTCAAATAATGCCTAATTTGGATTTCAATTCGTGCAAATTTATATAAAAAATTTATATAAAGAGAACCTCCTGAAAGACAAGAGCAAACAGAACAAAGTGACGCCCTTAAAGATTCTTTTGCTACTTTATACCAAAAACGCAATTTCTTTTTTTGTAGTCAATAGCATATTGAAACATCACCATGAAATATTTTACTGGCACTCGTATCATTATAATAGTTGCTCTAATTGCTCACGTAATTCAAGGTAAATATGTATAACAAAATATTTTGATGGTTTTCTATTCTAATTGCTTTGTCTACTTGAACATTGTATAGCATACACAGTTAAGGTATTCCCGGGTTTTACCTCAATTTGCCGTATATATGTAACAGATTGTCATGGAAAAGTTATAAGAGATGCTGTAAAGAAAGATTGTAAAGATCTTTTCAGGTCAACTATTTTTAAATGGGATGAAGCCCCGGACCTCTATTGCCCTCATATATATCCTATTACACGTCCCAAAGATAATAAATATATTCCAATATATAAGCAAGATGCATGCATTGTTCTCTCTGGTGACCTCATTTCCGGTTGGAGTATGAAGCAGCATCCATTGGAAGATTGTTGATGATTTTACCTTTTTCATATGTAAAATAATGATAAATTGCATATAAAAAAAATTATAAGTAATACAATTTTAGAAGATACTAATTTAACAAAATTGGTTCATTATGAAACTTCATAAAATAATATAAACATTGACGTATCAGATTAGGAAATAATTTAATCTAATAAAATTGATTAAAGAACCCTTAATATATTCACCAAATTAACTATTTTACTTATTATAGAGCAATTAATGTATAGATTAGCTGATCACTATCATTATAATTAATAAACAAAATTAAATTAGCTAATCACTTCCAATATAAAACTCATATATAATAAGCAAAATTAGACATTTTGAAATTAGCTGATCACTTCCAATACAAAATGAGATTCACATAAACAAAATTTTAGAATTCTGGCCTTATATTATTCCTGTCTCGGCAAAATCACGTTGTGCTGGTCCATTCTATGGCGGCAGCAGTTGTTCTATTGGCTTTACTGGAGTTACTCGGTCTGTCCCTCTTGGCGGCGAATGCTTCCCTGGTATACCTTGGAGATACGCTGTCCACCCATTTGGCGGTGAAGTTCAAGTTATCTCTTGGTAGTCGCCAGACTCAAACTTGTATCATATACAGTTAATAACTTTCCATTTCGCACACAGTTAAAATCTAGAAGCACCGATCTGAATTAAGTGATAATAAGTTATATAAAATAATGAATATATGTATGTCACGTTTTCTGGTTATCGTAATATTTTCGTGCGTGTAATGCTAAATTTTGTCATCCACCCATTCTATGTCCGTTCATCCACATAATTCTTATAGAAAATTTATATGTTTGCCAAATTCTGTCAAATGAGAGGATTCCTTAAATTTTTGTATGATTTTAATGTAAAGGTAGATTTCATTAAAAATAGTTCGTAGTTGCACTTTGCATTTTTGTACTAAATAACAAATTGCCTGCGATTGTAACAAATTACAATTTATACTATCTATGCCAATTAATACATATATCGTGATCGTGTTAGGTATTGACCTCGGGCTTAATAGTTGAATCATCTAAGATGCCATATATCACAATTACGGGTAACGTATTTGAACGATGCGAAAAAAAATAATTGATTAGATTCAGGATTGGATATTTCAATTATAATAATTCCTTCAAATTCACGAATGCGCATTGCTCCACCATAACACATTTCATCGTGAATTCGATCAGATTCAAAATCAGAAATCAATTTTATTTTTTGCGAAAATTCCATAAGGTATGAATATTTTGGTTGTGACAGTGCATTTCAATGAATCAACTAATGATTATTTTTTTGTACAGATTTCCGAGAAATTTATTAGTATTGCGGAAGACAGTTAACATAAATTTTCAGCGGGTTTTGCCTTTTTTTTCAGGTTTGTAATAAGATAAATTCATTTTCGACACTATATGTTTCGTATTCTATTCAGAATATTGATAACAGATGAAACCGTATTATAGTTAGTTAATGTGTTAGTATAGATAGTCTAGACAAACGAAAAACTTAGTGTAGGTAATAATATAGAAACATTATTCTTTTCGATTTTTATTACAACCAATAAAGCAAAAGCGCATTTGCACAATTTTTCACACATCAACATTTTTTAGTGATATAGGGAATTTTCTTTGCAAAGTTAAACAGCGTGAATTTTTTTTCACGCACATGTCGCAGTTTAAGTTATCTGCAATAATTTTTATTCATAATTTAGTTTTGATTTTGATATTTCACCATCAATATGTGGTTATACATTTTTAAATTCATTATTGGATACATGCAATCTAAGATCGATGGATACTGTCCACGTGATTTTATTTGCACTATTTAATTAATAATTACAAAAAAGTTTAATAATTATTTAAAATAAAATTAATTAATTATTTAATAAAAAAGTTTAAATAATAAATCAATCTAATTATTAACAAAATTCGAGTCCTTTCAGAAATGATTGAAAGTCTTTTTTTTAATATCAGGAGCTCAATCTAATTGTTCACGCTCAAATAATCTTTTTCCTCCCCATGACTTTAAATTCATCATCGTTTGAATACCAGCATCATAATCACATCCATATTCTCCTAACCCATGTTCTTGTGATTCAGATTGATTACTATTGTTTGTTTGATAAAAATCATTTGCTAAATTGGAATCGTCAACCTCCTCTTCATTATTGAATGGATAGAATTCCGAAGTGGTTATTGCGTTTAGATGATGATCAGCAACTATCTAGTTTCGGCTTTTTGTATCCATTACTCTAAAGTAGGTAAATAGAATATTAATAAAGGTGCAATAGTTTAAAATAATTAAAATAATTAAATAATTAAAATAATTAAAATAATTAACATTACTAAAATTAAAATAATTAAATAACTAAAATAATTAAAATAATTAAAATAGATTAAATTACAAAAAAAAAAATAACACTTCAAACCTTTTGGTGTACCCAATTTCATCATCTACGTCTTTAAAGACATTTCCCAATCAATTTTCTGAAAATGTTCGTTGAGGACTTAACAATTGTTCTTGTTCTTCATCATTCGTAATATCAGGTGTTTCGATTATTAAATCCAGAGGTTTTTCATGACTCGTTTCAGTTTCTACGACCTATAAACATATTTCTTTTCGCTTGGCTTCCTTTGATTTCTCTGTTCCTCGCTAAATTAAGTAATCCATTTTTTAGTTTTTATGTAGATCTATTAAAAAATATCATAAAATATCATGTTCTTACCTCTCCGGTCACAAGATGAGAAACGGCACTATTCATTTATACAAAATTAGGTTTGGTTATCATATGAATGAACCAATAAAAAAAAAATTAATAATAATGTTATAATAAATACCTTTCTTTCTTTTGATGAGTTGGAATTACGTGTGTAAACAATATAATTAAACCCTTTAACACTTGTAATTTCAAACAAGGCATTATTTCAGTTACGTCAAGAGTTTTAATTCCTACTTCGTTATCTTTTAATATATTATGTAAATGATCAAATTCCTCGTAAAATCGTTTATTATTTTCAGTTTTTTGATTACCATCATTATAATCATAAACAGTTGGATCTTTGGAACTCACTAAATTGAAAATTAAGTTAAAAATTATTTTTTGATAAATTAGTCAGAAACCAATTCATAAAGAAAACCGTTCACACCTTCATCGAGTTTTTTTTTATTAATTTCTGAGGTTTCTGAATCGACAAGCATTATTATCACATGTTATTGCTGTTGTTGTTTTAGGCTCTGAAACATTACCATATACTATTGGTGGTGTCATTTTAGTATCCGAAGCATTAACGTAAAAAGTTGAGTTTTTTATGGGAAGATTCTAATATAGATATCGTCACGTTATCATATAGTTATTATACACTTACCCTGTATCACCAGAAATTTTTTAACACCCACATGATGTGCTTCAGGGGTTAGGGTTAGGGTTTATCAGGGGCAGTGTATTTATCACCGTGTATCGGGTATACCGCTATTTTGTACTGTACGAATTGAAAAATATAAAGCAAATTCCGTTGACCAAATTTTACTTCGAGTATACAGATAAACTGTACGGTACGAAACGCTATTTTGTACTGTACGATTTTACATAAATTTTGCACAAAATTCATACAGTCCTTATTTATTTAATAAACCCTAACCCGTGACTAATTTATACTCTTGTACTCAGTATTGTCATGGGACATCTTGGGACAAAAATAATTTTTTAAATTATAAAAAATTCCATTATAAAACTTAGTTTAAGTCATTAATTAAAGTTATTTAGAATTGATTTTTACATATGTTTATAAAGTTTTAATACATCTTTATAAGCCCAATAAGGGTAGGGACAGTGGGACATGGGACATTGGGACAGTAAAAAAACCTAGGGACATACAAAATGTACAATACTGCTTGTACTGACACATGAAGTGGCGAGTGCTGGACAATATTTTTACTTTTTTATGTTCTGATCGTTTCGTGGTATGAATGAAAATATCACGTGATAGTAGTTAATCAACCGTACAAGCCACAAATAAATCGTACAGATCACCTAACTTCTATTCGTACAGCATTTTCGTACCGTACAGTTTATCGTCATACTGTTTTACTTCTAATCTAACTAACCCCAACCTTAACCCTAACAACCCTAACCCTAACAACCCTAACCTTAACTAACCCTAACCTAACTATTCCTAACAGTTAAGGATTGTACGAATTTTGTGCACTTTTTTTGTAAAATCGTACAGTACAAAGTAGCGTTTCGTACCGTTCAGTTTATCGTCATACCTATTTTTTTACTTGTGAAAATCATATTCGTCACCCACATTTGTCTCCTGTGAAAATAACACGTGAAATATTTCTGGTCACCATCCAATCAAAATTTGCCCTTATATAAAATATCACGTGGGAGTGAAAATGGTTCTGGGTAGCTGTTATTATATACGTGTACACGCGTGAGAGCTATGTATAAGATATATATAATTCAATTTTATACAATATAATTATAAATATAATATAATTAAATATCATAATTCCGTATCAAATATCCATCTACTACTGTTGTTTTAAGTTTTAAAGCATTAACATCTTTTGTTGTCATTTTAGGTTCCGAAGCATTCTCATTCGTTGCCACTTTAGTATCCGAAGCATTATCATCTGTTGTATTAGGTTCCGAAGCATCATCATCTGTTATCATTTTAGGTTCCGAAACATTATCATCTACTGAGTACCCAAAGAATTATCATCTATTGTCATTGTCTTAAGTGGTTTGTTGTCATTTCAGTATCTGGAACATTAAACATCTACTGTTGTGGTTTTAGTATCTGAAGCATTAATGCCACTATTGTTGATTTAATATCTTTAGTATTTATGATTTAAGTTAAATTTGCAATCGAAATATAAAATTTCAAAATAAAAGTAATAATAATACCTTCTGATACTGGTTCTTTTCCTTGATTTCACATTTGAATTAATAATCAAAAATAATTATAATAAGATTACTTAATAATAAATATAATAATGAATATAAAATATAATATATAATAAATATAATAATAAATATAATATAATATTAAATATAATAATAATAACAATAATGATAATAATAATAATACTCACAATTATAAATCAACCATAATCTCTCTTTCTTCCATTACAGTTACTCCTTAACGAATATTAAATAACTCTCGTAATATATTCATTAATCTAACTAATAGATTATCATCACCAAACTTAAAAAAAAAACTTTGCTAATCATCGAAAAATTATTGGTAAGAATTTCTTCTATGATTTAATAATTATAATACACTTCTTATATGATAACCACACATTAAATATAAGAATACTTCTGATAATATTCTTTTAAATCTACAGACATACATAATATTAAATAAATAATTAATTGAATTGAATAATAAAATTAAAGGAGACATCGACGTTCTTTAAATTTCGTAACAATAAAAACCACTTTTGATCATGAAAATTAAGATTAACGAATCACATTTTGCCGAATTAAGATTGGCTCATTTTTATTAACTGTTAAGGTACAACTGTATTCTTATTCTTGTTAGATCTCTGACATTTAATTATTAAAGTTCAAAATATTCAAAGCAATTTCTAATTTATAATACAACTTTGATGCAATTTGAATTATTTGAAACGAAGATTTGTTATTCTTGAATTTAATTTTGTTAATTTTTTTAATTTATAAACAATAAATAATAAATTCACAATAATTATAACTTAGTATAATGAATTATGTTTCGTTAGTTAACCTAATATTATTTCTTATATATTAGAATATGGAATCAATTTTTCGAGTTTAATGTGGAATTATTATTTTTTTGGTAACTTATGACAACCTAATTCTGTTGATAAAAAAAAACTATTGGATTTATTCAGAAAAAAAAAACGACCTAGTATTAATTATTTAATTATTTTATTTTAATATTTTTTCTGACATATATTCTTCTTATTAATGATTTTATTTTTTCGGAAAATGTAGGTTTCCCACCATCATATTTTGTATTCCGAGCTAATTTATTCTCAATCTAAAAATAAAATAAAATAAGTTTTAGGTGGGTCACGAACTCAAAGAGAAATTTGTTATAATTAGTGTAATTTTTATGCGTACAATGATTTAATAATGTGTTATTTAAATCTTAGATACAGTTTACGGATATAATACTTCAGTGTTTCAGAGATTTCAAGTTGGGATTAATTATTTTGGCAACGATTCAGATATATTTCAGGCATATTATTTTATTATTTAATTTAAATATAGTAATAATAATATAATATAAAATTTATTAATCAAAAAGATGTCACAAAACAGATAGGATTATTATCGTAGAAGAATTTTAAACTATAATTTCAAGAATTGTGGACGATTTCTTTGGACAATTATATTAAAATATTACAAAAGTTGTATAATTCTTCCTTATTCAATTCTTTATATAACGGACAATTTGTTGAACAGAAAATTCTTCGAAGAAATAAAATTTGAAAGATAAGTTTTTAGGTAAGTACACGAACTCAATGAAGAATTTGTTACAATTAGTGTAATTGTAATGCATACAATGGTTAATTAATAAACGGAAGAACTCCGATAGAATTCGAAATAAAAAGTCGAATTTTTTTTAATTTCATTTTTTAAAAAAATTATACGAATCTAATATTTTATATAATTGATTGAATTTTTTAGGATATTACTTAGATAATGAAATGTTCATGTTTAAGCAACAGGTGGGTTACAATTTCTAACATTTCCGCTCCTTCCGTTTTTAACAAGCTTTAGCCATTGGGCTTAGGACGGGATTAGGTTTATTGGTTTTGATTATTGCTGTAATTCTTATTTTGACTTTTCTTAAAAGAAGAAATTTTGTATTCTCAAGATAAGAACTGAAAACTTGGATATTTATAGAATTATTATTATAATTATTTTATGAAAAAATCGTATTTACTTTTAATAAATTTATAATTAAAAACAATAATATTTTATCCGAAATTTTGGAAATTTTATAATATTTCTTTTTTCATAATTAAAAAAACCCAACCCAATAGATTTGGTAGCATAGAATCAACAAATCACATTTTTACATACATCTTTTTTTTTCTTTGCAAAGAGAAATTAAAGTTTGAGAAGAATGAGAAAAGGAAATGATATTTATGAAATATGCTAGACGAAGAAAAGGTTTATTAAGAGGTAAACCATAGTATTGTTTTCATTACACTCATTTGTACTGTTAAATAATTAAATTTGATTTCCTAAAGATGATGTCAAAAATATATTAAAATTATTAAAATTAAGATCAAAATATTCAAAGCAGAGTATTCAGTTCACAATGCGGATTGTATAATGCAAAAGGAATTATATTTGAAGTATTTGAAACAAAGGTTTGTTGTTATTAAAAAAATTATTGAATTTTATTTAATTTAATTGATATTTAAACTTATATCATTTATTGCTTGTTTAATCTTTGAGTTAACAAGTGAATTATATATAACAAATGAACTTAAGAAAACTAAAATTTACAACCGAGATCTCGTTATTAAATCCTTAGAGAGCAGGTAAATTTTCAAATTTTTGATATTGAAGTGCAATTACACCAATTAATTCAATTAATTCAATTAAATTTATTTAAATCTATAGTTTAATTAAAACCGGTAAATGTCGTCGTTTCTTTTGTTAACATGGTAAATGATATATTTATGTATATACTTTATATTTTCCATACAACGAAATTGCAAAGAAAAAACTTATGATCTAAATGATTACTTATTTTACATTTTAATGAATTTAGATATTATAGATAAATTAAAGGGCCAAGAATGAAAGAATATTAATTATTTAAATTAAATTAATGTTATTGATAATATTGATGAGATTGTATTGTTAATTAATCTTATTTTAGATGGTGATGATGGACGATTCGTTTATTGAGACGTAGTTGAAGGTGCTAAAGATAAATCAAAAATAACATTATTGGGTGTTTCTGATAGAATTTATGAAGATATTAATGTCCCACGAATTATTATAAATATTATTATTATTATTATTAACGATTTTTTTTACCGTACATATATATTAATGATTAATAATTATTATTAATTATTATTGACGAATTATTATTATTGAATCATTAAATTATTAATAATTTAGATATTAATGAAAAATCATCAATAGAAAAACATTAATATTCGGTTACTGGGATTCATTTTCTTGACAAGAAGTATTATCAATTTTTTGTTAACTTTAAATACAATAAAATATACTATAATAGAGAGCATGGAAATTGTAAGTGGCCCTTGCCACTCTTTATTGTACGCATACACTTAGAACTAAATTTTTTATGGAAGTTAGACCACCGGGAATGGATGAAAATTATGAAAATTGATCGTGAAAAAATATTTCATTTTATTTAATCTACTCATTCTATTTCGTGTTTATGGAGGACCCATTTCTCAATTAAATAAATTAAATAATATTCAAGATTACATACATTAATTTCCTCAAGAGAAAAATTGATATAATTTGAACAATATTTGTTAATGTTTAATAATGTATTGTGATAAAAATTCATTATCAGTTATACCCTACATGTATTATTATAATTATGTTGATTAAAAAGTGAGACGTCAGAATTAAATATTTCGGGATTATTTTTTTCATTATTTGAAATTTGAAATCCCGGGTTATTTTTCTCAGCATATTTTTTTTCGTATAAAATTTGAATAAAACAATATTGTATTAAAAATAATTTTCGGAGATCAATAAACTGGAAAATTTTTTATTGGATGGGATTTAATAACGCATAAAATATTTTTGGACGCAGAAATTCTTACATTACCACTATTGTATACGATTATTTAACATAAGAAGCAATTGATATATAATAATAATACCAGATATGCTTTCGTCATCCGGGCAGTGATACAATAGTATAATAAGAATGGGAGGTTGTATAAAAAAAAATATATAATTAAAAAAAAATTTATAAAATATTTCAATTATTGTTAAAGCAGGAATGTAGCATTTTTTAGTTCATTTACTTCTTCTTGAAGTTGTTTTACTAAATTAGTTAAATATGAATTCTCTTCTTCTAAAGCATTTACTTTTTTAATTATTTCTTCATTTTTCGCTTTCCTTTTTTTTCTACATTTAATGACTTTTAGAATTAAATGAATTAAATAAATTAAATAATTGGTCAATTATGATGCATGCATAAAGATATAGAAATATAATAAGATGTATATATTGAAATTTAAAACTTACCAGCAATCCTATTTATTCTTCTTTTCCTTTCTTTTGGGGTTTCTCCTTTGTCTTCAAGATTATTTATAAAATCATTAATGGCAGCTTCAGTAACGTATGTGAAATTGGCGTCAAATAAGATCATTTCGGGAGTGGGAGCGATATCTGGAAGATAGAAAAAAAAAGTAATGAATTTTATAAATATGGCATAAAATATGGAATGTAGATATGATAATTGTTATAACAGCAATAATAATACCTTCCAATCGAAAATTATCCATATTTTTTAATTACAGAAATAATTATTATTATTATAATAACGATTTTAATAAAATCGTAAGGAAAAAAAAAAAAAGAAGTTGCATCAAAGGTGAGTATATATAACAGTTTTTGTATAATAGTTTTTGTATAATAGTTTTTGTATAATAGTTTTTTTTATACATGATTATTGTAATTAATGAGTTTTTTTTATTACTTAAAGTCTTTGAGTTATTCAGATTAACACATGTTAAGAAAGACAGTAATGATGTAAATATTGTAAATATTGTTTAAAATTTTCAGAAAAGATAGAAGTGGTGATTTTTGTGATATGTTTTTTTTTTACGAATAGATTTTAATAATTAAATTTACTTTATATATATATACAATATGTATATATATTATAATAGTAGTGATTTAATTAATATAAAAAAAAATAAAATCATTGTATTATTTATTATTATTTTTTTTTTGAAACCTTAAAATCTGCAACAATGTGATAAGTATCATATCATCAACCACCTGAAATGGTTGAATTGTATTATTCTAAAGCAAATTTTAACATGAAAACACGGCTTCGATTCCATATTTAATAGTAATTTCCCTTATTTAAATTATTTTTATTTTCTTTTATTATCTACCTTTGCCAATTGATTTAATAAATTGATTAGTTTTTTTTTTTAAGTATACTAAAACATATTATTACATATTATTACGCTTTAGTACATATCAATTATTCTTAACACAATTATAGAAATTACCTAAATGGGGCATTCATCCAGAAGGTTCGAAAATCAATGCTTACTAATTTTTCCAAAGGGTATGTTATTAGATTTTTAAATGTTTATTTCTTTGGTTTTTTTTTTGATATTCTGGTTAATTTATATTATTTGTTTTAAAATTAATATGACAATTATTTTTTTGTGAGGGAGAAATCTTATTAAATTATTATTTAGGATTTTTATATCATAAAATGCTTCAGTGGTGATTTCTTTCACTTGAAAATCATTTGGCTTTATTTCTCATTCATCCCGAAATTTGTGATAATAATGAAAATTATTGCAATGTAATAAAGTTTGTCATGAAATAAATAATATTAATAATATGAAATAAATAAATAATATTAATATGCACCGCCGATCTAGAAATTGTGATTATTGTAATTACTAATAAATTAATTAAATAATTATTTTATTAAGTAATAAAATACCATACCAAATTTGATTTAAATCTTCGATCATATTCTATTCTATGCGAAATAAATAAAAGTAAATAAAAATAAATAAAAATAAATAAAAATAAATAAAAATAAATATAAATAAATAAATAAATAAATAAATAAATAAATAAATAAATAAATAAATAAATTGCAAACTTTCCAAACTTGAAATGCTCAGACAGTATGCAACTATTTCATTTCTTCTAATAGCATTTGATAAAATGATGAAATTTCATGAAGAAGAAGATAATATTATAAATAATACAACAATTGTGCCATGTCACACCGAGAAACATATTGAGAAGTAATTGAATTAATTATTATTACAATTACACAAGTAAGTAATTGCGAAACGAGTCCATGGTATGTGCCAAGTTGCATCATCAAGACGACCAATTTGTTCCTAATTTGCAGTCGAAGATAAATTGATTATCCATTTATATATTTAATATTTAAACCTTTTAAACATTTCATCACTCCTTCGCGTTTTCAGAAACAAATTAATCTAAATAATTCTGAAATGTCATCATTATGGTCTGTGTTCACCTCTCCTGATTCATGCATATTTTCATTGAGATTCTCCATAATGATGAGCAATGCATCTAATTACGACACTTTTGAATTACAGTAAATCTTTGTTCCAGTATATTGGATTAATGAGAATTATTACTTTTCCATAATAAAAAATGAAGATATAATAAAAGAGTGATTGTTAATAAATATATTTGTTTAAATGTTTTAAAAATTATATTTAAATTAGAATTCATTATTATTTAAACAAATGTCTCAATTATTTTTTTCTAATAATAAATAAACCAACTAAAATATTATTAACAAAACATAAATTTGTTATTATACTATATTATACTATATTATTATCAATTCTTTTATTTATTATACGTAATTGGAATCAGGAATATAATTCATAATGGTATTATTATTTATTGATTTATTGTGTATTGCATTAAATTATTTATTATTAAATTAATGAAACACAAATGTTAGTAAGAAAATTGTAATTATTCCGTGTCACTGTTCAACCAGCAATTGACAATTATTGCATATGATACAGAAAATTGCAACATTTTTCTATTAATATTTGTTGTACTACAAACTACATTATTATATAATAATGTAGTTTGTAGTACAACAAATATTAATAGAAAAATGTTGCAATTTTCTATATCATATATATTTTATATATTTAACTGATATTTAAAATAAATAAAATAATTAAAAAAGTTTAAATAATAATAAATAAAAAAATGAATAATTTTTTATTGGTGAATTCGTTTTTATTGTCATCGACTTTCTTGTAAATTGAGTAAATAAATAGTTTATAATTGATTAAATCATATCAATTAGCAAACAAATTGTAGATTGAAACCCCCCCTTTTTTAATGTAGTGTCGTTTCGTTTTCTCGTAATGGTGTCGTAATATATGAAAAATAATATAAATAAGGATATTTGTGTAATATAGAAAAAAAACAATTTAGATAAGAATCCGTAATCGGTTATTGTATGATTTTATGATTTACGTTTAGGATATTTTTTTTTAAAATATTATTTATTATAGTTATCATTCTGACTAAATTTATTTTTTTTTTTTTTTTTACCGTTTGACAATAACAACAACAATATTATAATCATCTTAAGATTTAAAGAAGCTTCCGTCGATGAAGAATTTGATCTATGAAAAGGAAAGTTTTAATATATGTAATAGTTATTTACCGACATCATCAGAATTCCACAGCAGAACTGTGGGAATTCTGAGGGTATCAGTGATTGAGCGGTAAAAGAGCTGATACATATCTTGTGTACTAACATCCATGATACTATACATTGTTTTTCTCAGATATATTTACATATCCCAGTATCGCGTAGTAATAACTAAATAATTAGATTCCGATAGTAAATCCGAGAAAATATCAATGTGTGTAATATCACGGATGAACAATTAGTAAACTGGGGTATATTATAATACATATATGTATGTATATGTTTACGATGATGAAATTTTTTTTTGTTATTAATTATTTGATTCCTATTTTTTTATTATTTTACTCATACTATTGTTACATAGACATAATATAAAAGTAAAANATTATCTTAAGATTTAAAGAAGCTTCCGTCGATGAAGAATTTGATCTATGAAAAGGAAAGTTTTAATATATGTAATAGTTATTTACCGACATCATCAGAATTCCACAGCAGAACTGTGGGAATTCTGAGGGTATCAGTGATTGAGCGGTAAAAGAGCTGATACATATCTTGTGTACTAACATCCATGATACTATACATTGTTTTTCTCAGATATATTTACATATCCCAGTATCGCGTAGTAATAACTAAATAATTAGATTCCGATAGTAAATCCGAGAAAATATCAATGTGTGTAATATCACGGATGAACAATTAGTAAACTGGGGTATATTATAATACATATATGTATGTATATGTTTACGATGATGAAATTTTTTTTTGTTATTAATTATTTGATTCCTATTTTTTTATTATTTTACTCATACTATTGTTACATAGACATAATATAAAAGTAAAAAGCGGGGAGAAAGATGGATAAAAGAAAAGAAGAATATTAAAAAATGAAATATTGTTATCATTGATTATTACGTCTTGATCTTTCATTTGTTACTTTTTTAATAAATAATAGTGTGTAATAGATATTTGCCACACCACAATCATTAATTGGTACATTGAGGAATGGATGTATGATGAAAGAATGAAAATAAAACGAGGTATTTAAGGTATAAAATAATAAAAGAAATAATTTAATATGTAATAATAATAATAATAATAATAATAAACTTCATTTAATCTTATCACCTGATAAACAAAAATAACTTGCGTACAACCTTTTGGGAATCTAAAAAGTGTAACAAGTATAATAAAATAAAGTATTCTGTATTACCCTTTATTATAATATGTAGATCAATCAACTATTATATTGTGTAACGTTTTTATGATTTTACAATAACACTCACACTCACTCTACTTCTTCATCTATCCACTCTATCCATCATTTTTTTTTATCATTGTGTCTTGTCTTGTCATGTCAGTAATAACAATAATAACAATATAAATCTCAAAAAAAATATTAAAATTATTGTTTCATATTTTTTTTGTTTCATTCTTTATCTTTACAAAAATGCATTTATATTATATCGCCGTGTGTCGAAAGTTCGTTGTATGTTTAATCATTTATTTCGTTTTGAAAGAATCCCTCCTTGAAAATTTTTTGAATATATAATCACATAATCTGCATTATCAAGCCACGACACAAAAACACACGCGCACGATAAATTTTTTTTCATAGGATAATACTTTGTCGGAAATCTTTAAATGAAATTGGGTTATAATAATAGTGTAACACCAATAAAACTTACAAATCTAAAAGTTAAATGAATGAATAAAAAAGAAAAAGGAACACAGCATATAAATTCACTCCACAAGAATAAAACATAGAAATATGTACATTTTGGATTGAACCTTTTTGCCTTCTTTGATAATTCATTACAATTTATCGTTATCTTTATTACCTTTGTCACTATCTTTTATTATCATTATTTTTTATTTTAATTTTAATTTTTATTATTTTATTTTTAATTGTTCTTTTTTCTTTATGAACGCAAAAAAGGTTAAATGTGATCTTCACGAGTTATTTTGATACTAGCGGTAACTTGAATGTTGTTCTCCGATTAATTTCTGGTCTCAAAAAAAACTTGTTACCGTAAAATCACAAATATGTATATATAAATAAAATCATAATAAACAAATATATATATATATATACAAAATCATATAATAAATATATATATATATATATATATATAGCCAATCAATATCAATCAACGAATATTATCATTATACATCATCGATGACGAAACATATAAAATTACACAGTAATCGTAAACAATGGATGAACTCGTTTAAGGTATCATGCAAATAATTTAAACTATGATACTCTACAGTGATTAAAAAAAACTTGCATGAATTTGTATATTATTTAAATAAATATATTGTGACTATATAGATAGTGTATGAATTGTTATAAACTATCTATTTTAATGATTGCTGAAACATTAAATGTATACGATGAAAACAATGTAAACATCATAATATTCTTTTTTCTTATTAAGTCTTTAAACGTCTATCTTATAGATAAAAAAAAAGATTCAAATAATTCGACATCATAATCTTTTTTTCTTTTACTATTTCCTTAACCTGTCACCCCGTACAGGCTTTTATCCTGTCAGGGGAGATATTAATTGGTTCATAATTGACAGGTGATCTGAGATGCTTCACGTGTTGTAAAAATTCTGTCCCAGGGATGCAAAGGTATTGTTTTTGATACATCTATGGTTATTTTTTTGATACCACCCTAAAATTAATTATATATTTATTAATACAAAATGGGGGTATATCAAAAAAATAACCACAAGTGTATCAAAAATGATACTTTTGCCCCCAGGGATATATAATAAAAATTGATATTCGAAGGATGTGACACGGGGTGATAAATACAATACCCTGACAAACCCTAACTCTAACGCAAACGTATCGTTTTTGATAGATCTATAGTTAGTTTTGATACTTTAAGTAACGTGCGTAACTAATTATTCGATGAGCACGTGGTGTTCATATTCTATATATCACGTGAACGGTGTATATTATATGCATCACGTTATTTAAAAACTTAATCAAAAGAGGGTCCTTAACCTGTGCACCCCGTACAGGTTTTTATCCTGTGCGCCTTTACCTTTCGAATTTCATTGGTTCATAACTTTGCAGGTGATCCGATTAATTTCACGTGTAAGTTTCATGTGACAAATGTTAGGTGACAAATTTTGGGTGACAAATATGGTTTCCGCATGCAAAAAAATTCTGTCCCTGAGATATTTAATAAAATTCGATATTCGAAAGGTGTGACACGCGGTGATAAATACACTACCCCTGATAACCCAAACCCTAACCCCCCTGTCGGCATAGGATAAGAATCTGTTACCCTACGCACAGGTTAAGATTTCCCTAATCAAAAACGCAACTCTAACCCTGCAATCACGTGAAATATCATGTGGGGTAGTAAAATTTGTGCACCGTCCAGATTTCATTGGTCTATAATTTTGTAGGTGATCAGAGTATGTAAGTCCCTAGAATATTTAATAAAAATTGATGTGACACGCAGTGATAAATACACCTACCTCTAACCCCAATCCCCTGTGATACAGGATAAGATAGATCGCAGATCGATCAGATTGTTACACTTCATATAATGATTTTAGATCATGAGTTATTATCTAATGTACTTTTTATAAAAAGGAAATTTTATATAATTATTTAAAATTAATTAATGTTATTTGATGAGATTATATTATTAATTAATTTATTTTAATTTTATAGAGATGGAGCAAATAAGACTCATCAAGTACTAATTGTACAAGCTTAAATAGAGTTCAGTTGGTTAAATATATAATATATATAGTAGAATTGATAGATCAACAGTAGTGTTTAATGGTGTTCCTAATTGAATTTATGAAGGTATTATAAATGTCCCATGAATTATTATAATATAATATTAAAGAATAATCTTTATGAATAATATTAATTATTATCATATTATACATATATATTTAAAATCATTATTAAATAATTAGATGAAGTTCTCATTCAAGAATATTGATTCCTATATATCCTAATGGAAGCAAAATCATATTCATTTTTAACAGAAATTATAATGAACCAGGATATCCAAATATATTTCATATATTTCATATATATAATATTTCTACACCATTATCATCACAACTAATGGTTTTATAGTTGATGTTAAAATAACAACTGAAGTTTGTTGGACAGGTGATGATAATTTATTGGTTAGAGTAATGGATAGAGTTAAAGATATTGCAAGAATTATTTTAATTGATGTTAATAATCGTCAAGAAGTGATCGCAAGAGGTAAGAGATGGTAATGGTTAGATGAAATTGTAAGTATTTCAATTTATTATTATTTTTTTTTTAATTTATTATTTTATTTAATTTATTATTTTATTTAATTTATTTTATTTAATTTATTATTTTATTTAATTTATTTTATTTAATTTTTTATTTTATTTAATTTATTATATTTAATTTATATTTATTTATTTTATATTTATGACTAGAAATATCGTTTATCTTCAAAAATCTGATTGAATAGCACACGATACATATTGTCAATAAAGAATATAATACAATCATCATACAATTTTTCTCTCCTTTTAAATAACACTACTAGTGATAATTGGAAAGTAATTGGAAAGCAATTGAGAAGTGATTGAGAAGTAATTGGCAGTGTAAAGTTATTGATTATATTCATGAAGTTGTATAAGTTTATTATTATTATTAGTATTATCGATTAATTAATTATTGACGAATTATTATTATTGAATTATTAATTATTGATGAATTATTATCAAAGAATTATTAATTATTGAATTATGAATCATTTACAATTACAATTTAGATATTTTATGAGTACGGAAAAATCATCAATAGAAAGACAAAGACATTTATATTCAATTACATTCGATGAAACAGTATTAACTAATACTGATGAACCGGGATGTTATGAAGTTTTATTGTTGTAAATATTCTAATAAATACTTCGTTGGATTGATTTTTTTTATTATTAAAATTTTTATTAATTTGAATTTATTTTATTGGATTAATTAACAATGGATCTTTGTGTTTCGTTACTACTAATGTCAATATTATACTTTCGAAAATAATACTACTACTATCAACATTCCTTCTTTTGTTATCAACTTTATGCAACCAATGTCAGTGAAGAGATTACCAAAAGTAAAATATTTCCTATAAACTTTTCTTGGAATAGATTTATTAATCTTTCTTTTTTCAATGCACATAACAGATCTGATGATGCTACCTTAAGGAGATAATAAAGAAGAGGAATTAATGATGTCAATGGTGAAAAATAATTTTCACACTTTAATATTGAACATCATTTCATTATTAATAGCTCATTTAACCGAAATACCATTAGGTATTTTTTGGTTTTTTTTTATTTATCACGAATAATTTTTTTTTGTATCGATGCAATGATGTCATTTATATAATAATAATTTCTTTTAATTATAAATGGTTGAGAAATAATAAAACTATGATAGCATGACAGAATTTCTCTCTAATTGGCTGCTGATCTTTATGATCAACGTGACATATGTAAACTGTGATTACTTCCAGATCAATAAATGAGTTTTACTCTATTAATAATCGTACAAAACCAACTAACCGTTCGTGTAATTACAGAACTTGCATATGAAAAATGTCAAAAGAAAAATATGCTGGAATTATATCTGTATCTATATATTTGACAATAACTGTGCCACTCTTACTATTGTAATATAATGGAGGTCAAAATATAATAAAACATTAAAAAAATCGGCGAAGAAAAAAATATTAGAACCAACAGAACTTATAGACAATAGTAATAATAATACAGGTTAGAAAATACTTGTACCGAAGTCCGAAGAAATTACTTTTTACATCATTTTTAATCCGAATAAATCTTATTGTAAAATTTTTATTCTGGTTTTTCGAACGTAAACTTGGTTGCTCAATTCTAGAATTAGCATTTTGTGTATTTTGTGTAATGAATAAAAATAAATATTATAAAATAATAAAATATCATATCATTAATAAATGCGATTTTTTTTATATTTTAAAAACATTTTGTAATTTCAAACGTAATTTATGTTTCTTTTTTTTCAAAAAATTTAATTTACATTTCATACCATAAGTAAATAAAAAAAAATGTTTTATTACAATAGATGCCTAGAATGCTATCAAGAATATACCAATATCGATTATAAATGGTGCAAACCATGTAACTCGAAGCATTTCCAAAATGATTTTAATAATTGGACAAGTGGAAATGACAAAATAGATAAATTCATTCAGGATGCTCAACTAAACGCTAATTCCAATTGTGAAATAATAAAATGGATTCCTTATGATAAATTTAAAGATGTTAAACAAATAGGTAAAGGTGGATTTGGAACAATACATTATGCTAGGTGGATTGATAGACAAGTTGATAAATGGGATATTTTTAATCGACAATGTAAAAGATGGGGTGAATATAAAGTGGCATTAAAAAAGTTTTATAATTTTGTGAATTTCAAAGATGTCTTAAATGAGGTAAATATTTTAATTAATATTTAAATTTCAAATTATTATATAACGTTTTAACTATAAATTAAAAAATGTTTATTTTATTAGATGGAAATTCACTTAAAATCACAGAATACAATAGGTTCAATTCGATTTTATGGAATTACACAAGATCCAGAAACACACTCATATGTGATGGCTTTAGAATATGCAGCAGATGGAAATCTTCGAGAATATTTAAAAATAAATTTTAATAATATTAATTGGAAACAAAAATTATATATTCTACAGGATTTATCCTACAATTTGATGAATATTCATAAATTGGATATAGTTCACCAGGACTTCCATCCTGGAAATATTTTATCATCCGATTTTAAAGGTTATTATATATATGTTTCAGATTTTGGATTAAGTAAACTAATAGGGGAAAATCCAAATAATCCCGAAAAAAAGAATATATTTGGTGTATTACCATATATTGCTCCAGAAGTATTAAGTGGTGAAGAAGAATATAAAAAAGCTGCTGATATATATTCATTTGGAATTATTGCTTACGAAATAGTTACGGGCTTTCCTCCATATTCTGATATACCACATGGCAAAGATTTAGCTATGAAAATATGCAATGGATTAAGACCAAAAATTACATCTTATACTCCCAAATTAATTACAAGAACAATTATGAGGTGTTGGGATGCTCGAATTACACATAGACCCACTTTTGAAGAATTATGGAATGAGTTAAAGAAATACTATGAAGATTATAGTGATTATTTAGAACAAGGGAAAAATAAAGATTCAGAAATTGGAATTCAAATTAAAAAAGCCGAAGAATTTTTGGCAAATCAAGAATCAACCAATACAACTACAACACCTCTTAACTATCAAACACATCCACAAGCAATTTATACCAGTCGACTTCTTAATTTTTCAAATCTTCCAAAACCCAAGAATGAAGAAAATTTCAAAAGGGAACTTGAGGAATTAACGAAATCTTTTTATAAAATAAATTCTAGTAAGTTTCAATTAAATATAAATAAATAACTAATTATGAAATGAAAAATGAATATAGTAAAATGTATATAATTTAATATATTTATATATATATATTTAAAAGGTGATGATGATGATGATGATGACAATGACGGTGATGTTTCATCCAATTTATAAATTTTATTTGACATTATATATTTTATATTTGTATTTTACTTATTAAATTACAAAGCACCATTTATTAATTTTTTTTTTGATGTTATAAAATATTAACGCTAGGCATAGAGTGCAAATTCAATTAACTTTGTTTGTAATTTTGATTTTATAAAAATAGGAAAAAAATAATAAAGAAAATATAAATTTATCACAAAATTCGACTGACATGTACAAAAAAATTCCCCAAAAATATTAAAGTTTAAATTTTTATTTATATATTATCGTATCTGACGTTTTTTCAATAATTATTCATAATACAGTAAAAACAAAGAAAAAAAAAGATTAAATTAACGGTTAAAATAAAAATTAAAAATATAAAACACCAAACAATCAAATCTATAAAAATACGTGTCCTCTTGAATTTTCATTCATTCATTTTTTTTTAAAAAAAATTTATGATTCTTTTCTATTATTTTTTTTGAACATTTAAATAAACATTTTTCAAATACATTTAAACATTTTTCAAAATATATTTAAATATATTTACAGTACTCTATTACTTGTTTACAATACTCCCCTTTTTGTTTCATGTAAAGTACCTTGGATATAAGGTAAATTTGAAGACCTGGGTACTATGGTCTACATAATATATATATATACTACATTTACGCTACAAAAAAATAACGTGTGTGAAAAAAATTCACACCATTTACATAGTAATATAATTTAATAATATCAACATGTAAGGAAGGATGTAATCGTACGGCTAAACAAAGTTTTTTCAAAAAAAACCAAAAATGTCTATTCCGATAGTCGAAGTAGTTGATAATTGGAGTCCGAAGGATGTTATTGGTTTTCTGGAGCCTATAAAAGTCGAGAAGTATCTTGATGACAATGACGTCAATATAAATATAATTAAAAAGAATAAGGTCTCTGGTTTAGTATTTCTTAAGTTAACCCCAGAAATCCTTGAAAGATGTGGAATTTTAGACTGACCAGCTGAAATAATCGCAGGGAGATTAAGGGCGAAGAGCAAGGTAAGTACCACGACTCCATTTGAAGATCCTAAACCTACACTGCTTTCTTTGCAATAATTTTCATGTGTCTTACTAATATTAGAATGCAAGAAAAAAGGAAAGCAGAGGAAAAACGTAATGTTATACAGAGTTATCTTTGCTCTATATTATTCAATAATGCCTTGTTCCTTCGCTAATTTTTTTTTTTAAAGTTACGATTACAACATCAAAAAAAAAATGGATGGTAAATAGTGTCATTAAGCGCTCTATCGTCTATTATATGAATTCGAAAGGAATGATCCACTTAATTCAATTAACCAAGGTGAATTCATAGCACTACACGGGCAAAGAGCTTCCGGAAAATCTACACGCGTACTCACAGTTTGCTTCTAGTAAGTTTTGCTTCTGTCTCTAACTAGACACGCTGTATGTAATCTAACTATTTCTTGTCTCTTTCTCTTCGAAACAATTTGTCTTTTGAACAAGATAATATAGAAAGTGTAGAAAAATTCTGGTCGACATTTGGCAATCATCTCCACCTTGAAGCTTCTGAATACAACGAATTCAGTAACATTAATTCTGTTAATGATTTCGATAAAACATTTCAAAAAAGCAAGTGGAAAAATCAGGTTGTTCTTATTATCGACGAATTTGATAAATTGTATAGAGATGTTAAATCTTCGTGCCTGGAAACTTTTCGTGGTATTAAAGCAACAAAAGGCAACTATTCTATCTGGTCTGTTGTCTTCGTCGGGTCCTTCAATATCCTGTATCTGAGATCGAATAATTTAACTACATCACCTTTCAATGTTAATACCCCAATTCACAACCCTAAACTTCACTCTGGAACAAATGCACTTCCTATACAAACAGTTCGTGGACGAGTACAAGCTGACCATTGACCAGGAGATTATCGAGGACATATATGCAGACGAATGGATAAGTGGCTAGGTATGTAAGAATATTTTTACTAATATTCTTATTTATCTTATTCTGTTCTTTTTTAACAGATATGCTGGTCTTTTCTGCCTTTGTGGACATGCGATCTATAGAAAAATATTGTCAAAGCTAGATAAAAAAAAAAGCATATTAGTTTTGCATTTGGAAACACTTTAGCATGATGTTGTTAGGAGGGGAGATAATCGAATACCAGACATTCCTAAGGATGAAGGATGCCCTTCTAATAGATGATCCTAATACTTGGCGTGCTGTAAAACTCCTCAGAACTAAATTTATGATGAATATCGACTTTGTACCTGTTGCTGAAAACCAAAAGGATCTAGCTTTGTTCCTCACAGCTGAAGGAGTCCTAATTCCCGGGGAAGATTCTGGCACCTTCAAGATTTCCTCGCTTTTAGTGCGCTGGATGGTCCTTCAACAAATTATTCCTCAAGTGTTTCCCTCTTCTCTGAAAGTTGAAGTACCTTACCATTCTTCTTTATAGACGCTGGACATTCTTGAAATCTTGAAACAGGCTATTCGTTCATTCGATAAGGAAAACATAGGTTTGGCATGCATCCGTTCATCCAAAAAGGCTCATGTGAATGTGAATTAATTTAAAAATCAATGTGTCCCTAGGGAGAGCGTGTATGATGCAGAGTTGTACCAAATCTTATCAGCTTTCAAATTACCGGACAGTGGTATCTAATACGTCGTACTAATGAACGCAATTATTACAAGTGTACTGACATAGCCATCCAAACATCATACGGTTGTTCTCGAGCTATCGGCAACAATGACACATAATGGTCTTGATGAACATTTTGAACGGGTACTTACTTATGCGAAATTACTCTCGGCAGGTAAATCTGGATCGTTCATTTTACATACGAAGACAATGTAATTGAGAATCCTTATTGGCCAGGTGATAGAAAACTTAAAGGGGGCTTCGGGTTGCACACATTTGGCATGATCATAAATTTACGGAAATTTATATGATTGTATGCTGGTGGGATGCGAACGATAATACGAAGTATGTCACTGATATTGATTATATGAAACTGACCTATAAAGGTCAAATTCGCGTTTACTTTTTTGCACAATGATTGAAATATATAATTTTCTTGGCACGTTTCAAATTGCAATATTCACGTAATCTTCTTTAAACGATTGTTTATAAATTCACCACAGATTTTTTACAAAAATAAATGCCGGCGAAAGTTGATACATATTCTATTTTTATTTTTGTATGTTATCCAATTAATCGGAAAGAAATTCATTATCTCGAAGTTACACTGATTTAAAGGAACAAATTAATTATACCAAAAAAAAAAAATTCGAATACTCTTTCCGCTAATCATTTTTTACCATTTTTTGAAGACGCTTCCAACATAGTGTTCGCTAATTGTTTATATAATAATTATGCTAAAATAGTTATTTTTCACTCTTTTTCTCTTCAATAACCATCCAAGTCATCTCCTCATAATCTTATTTATCTCCTTAGCTTAACAAAATGCGAGTAAGTTTTGTTAGGGAACTGTCGTAACGAGTCGCTGAAACGTCATGAAAAACTGAGCTGTTATGTAGTTACAAAAGAAAGATAAATGCGTAATAGTGAGGGTTAGATTCCCCAAGTCAGGAGTTAGGAGAGCGAACTAGTCGTATGGCGCAATATATTATTAAAGGTCTCTTCGTCGAATACGTCTTTAGGGCCGTAAAATCTTCCGGGGGAACCCATGGAGTTTTCGTTGGGCTGAAATTCTTGGCGTTATTGTCCTATGTTGATTGGTGCCTGCGGTGGCATAGAGACGCATAGCTGATGATTATAATTTCCTTTTGCGCACGAGCATTAGGGTTGTGATAAACAATAGTGCATGAATGAAATTCTATATAGGTGTTAAGTCGACAAATTGAAGTTTTATGTCACGATTGGTTTATTGTTGAAGGTTTAACAAGTGTTAGTATTGGGTCATGATAAGAATAGATAAATAATTTTATTCTATAAATTCGTTAGGTAGGGTGATTAGTGGTTAGATTAAATTTTTGTGGTGGTACGTTGGTACTAAGGGGTAGAATGGTGGTAACGGTGTGTGATGTGATGAATTGTGGGAGGACGGGGGTGTGAGATGTAAGTTGAAGGGGGGGTGTTGAATTACTATTATAGGGATGTGTAATTTGCTTTTTATATTGCCTTACCGAATAATCAGTGAGGTAGATTCCTTGCTGTACGGGCGTCGGTGGGAGGATTCTGAAAGGAGCTCTATATCAAATTGAGGCAGGTGTAAAACTTAACGGTCCTGTACGAGCTCTATATGCTAGGCGAGCACATGGTGTGAGGGGATTAGCGAAAGTGTGAGCATTAAAAGAGTTATGGTAGAGATATGGTTACCTGTTACCCTTCAGGAGCCGCTTAAGAGTGGCATTTCTCGAAAGGGATTTTAAAGTCTGGGGGCTAATGGGGGCTGGGAATAGGGGACGTTTGTCTAACCTGTAAGATAGGGAGATAGCCATATTTCGAAAAAAGAGTATATCCGTGAAAACCACACTTGGTAGTTGTAAAAGTAAAAAGCTATTTTCTATAATAATAATTGGGAGTTATAGTTGAGTTAGTAAGATGGCCTACGGTGATAGGTGTAGGAGGAAGTAATGTGAATTAGTTGTTGAGGGGTGTTAGTTGGTTAGTGTTNTGTTTTTGGGTGTTATATTAGTAGGAGGGTGAGGAAGTAGTTAGTTGGTAAAAAATGTCCTGTAGAGGTTTTTATATGATCTTGTTTTCCTCTCAAAAAGTTCTTTTTTTGTAAATTGACTTTAATAGGGTAAAATCTTATTAAATAGAATCATGTTGACATGTTCTACGGTGGCTGGTCAAACCGTGCGGGGATTTCCCTTAGCTAGTTAGTTTTTATTCCTTTGTGTATTTGTAGTTTAAGTTACTCTTTTGTAATGTATATTATAAGTACCTGAATAAAGATGAGACCACACTGGTCGTTTAAACCATAAACCAAACCAAAAAAAAAAAATTCAATTCAATTATCGTCATTGATATAATTGATCGCATCGCATTAAAATTAATTAACCATGACTAAAATAAGACAATTAAAAATCAGCAAGAGTTAAATAGAACAATTGATTCTTCAGTAGTTTAACGGTTTGTAAATAATAATTTTTATTATTTCTACTTAATATTATTTATGAATAATTTATTATAATTAATAAATTATCATTTATAAATCATTATTATTTAATTACTCCTTTCATCGGTGTATCCTTTTATTGTCTTAATGGAAGATTCGCTATCTGTGTGTATCTTTATTGAAGAATTTTTAGGAATTACCCATAGTACTGATAAAATACCCCATAATTCAGCTCGTGTTGAAGATGGTAGTCCTTCCAATCTACCCTTCCAGGTAAAATTTTTTATAGTTATATCATTTGTTATATATAATACTCCAAAACCCATACGTTGTTTGTTAAGAGATTTTTTACCATTAGTTTTTGAGGATTTAACTTGTTAAAGTGAGCCATCTGTATAAGCAATTATTTCTTTATGCCTCTGTAATTTATTACTAATAACGTTAATGTATTCTTGAATCTGTGAATCTGTGTTTATTATATTTTTTAGGAAAGTAGAATCATCTATATTTTTATTTATGTTTTTGTAATTAATTTTATTAGGTCCCTTATTATGATATATATTAAGTGAGCGAGGTGAAATAACTATTCTCATCTTGTTTCTTTTATCTTTTCTGTTTCCTATTGAATATGTGGATTGTCTAATTGGAAGTCAACTAACTTGTATAATATTTGATGATATTGCACAATATTTGACATCATCTTTTGCTTTACTGGTGTTTGATAATGATTCCTTTAAAGAGCACCCCTCACATATTGTCAAAGGAGATTGTGAAACTTCCCCCATAGTTTCTGATATATAGTGCTAAATAATAATTGTTTGATCTTGTCTCTTTGGTTCACGAGTTATTTTTCCTACAATTGGACCTGATGGATAATTTATAGAAACTATCTTTCCTTTTAAAATTTCATTGTTTTGTATTTTGAAGAGTCTGTTAATAGAATTACTTGTTATTGTGTCTTTAATAAAATCCATTTTTTCTTTAATTTTGATACAGAAGTCATTGTACCATGATACATTTTTCCTTGGTATCTTATATTGATGAAGTCTCTTTAGTTCTAGAATTCTATTTAAGTCAGTGTTTAGTAATTGTTCAATATAAAGTATCTTGTATTTCCGTAGGTTATCTCGATGTTTATAATACCACTTTTCAGATTCCATGAAAGTTTCGATATTCATTATTCCCCTGTAACTGTAATTGGATATTATATAAATTGTAAATAAATGACAATTGCATAATATAAATGTAACATTAAATTGACAATCGAAAACATGTGACTTCATCAGGAAACTTTTTGGGATGTAAATTTACAGAAATTTACGCCTAAAAAATCAATTTTTTTGACTTTGATCACTATTTATGAGACAGGGAGCGATTTTTTACTAAGATATTCCTATGACAGATCGAAAGATCTGGGGCTTAGCTACAATATTATATATGTTTAATTTCTGTAGCATTAATATTCGCGAAGATATTCACGTTTAAAGTTTCATATCTATGAAAAAATTTCCGTGTAAATTTTCTGAAAATTTTCGTAATTCTGCCGGAAATTTCTATGACGTCACGTGAATTTCCAGCAGAATTACGAAAATTTTCGGAAAATTTACACGGAAATTTTTTCATAGATATGAAACTTTAAACATGAATATCTTCGCGAATATTGATGCTACAGAAATGAAACACATATTATTTTGTAAAAAGGTTTTGTAAAATCTATGTATTCATTATAACAGTCTCTCATAGATTGCTGTATTATCGCGGTTTTCAAATTAGTGCGATCATGTGATGTAAATCGATTTTTATAAAAATCGAATACCGAATACAAAACCATATGATATATATAAAAGTATTTGTATTACATATGATTTACAGATTAAACAAATATTAATGATAGATGAGTCATCTGCACATCTATTTATTGCATTTTGATCTTTTTTTTAATGCCTTTGTATATAGTCTTTATACCGATTACAAAATGACTAAAAACCGATTACAAAACGACTAAAACCGATTACAAAACGACTAAAAACGATTACTATTGATTACCTTGCGAATACATTTACTTATTTGATTAAAAAGGCTTTCTATAACCTTTATATTTACAAATATATATATATTTTTTTATTTTTAACATAATATTTGTTATATTTTTAATAAATAAATCTTTGAAATCAAGTTATTTTATTACATATATGATTTTATTGATTTTATTTTATTATAATAATTATAATAAATATATTTTTAGCAAGAAGAGATAACTGTTTAATAGATATGATTCGATATTGTATTATTTTATATCAAGTTATTGGGTTTAATAAAGAAATAATATAGATGTTTGATTTTTTGTCGAGCGGAAGTCACGTGATTTGCGAATTACGTGACAAATTTTTATTGGTTAAAAAATGATCATCGATCACATGAGATTAGTCGTTTCGTCACATTACAAATTTTTATTGGTTAAAATGATCATTAATCATGTGATATTTGTTTATTGGTATTCGAATACAAATAAATTATATTAACTGATTTTTTTACATGATCGCACTAATTTGAAAACCGCGATAATAATAAATCATGTTAATTATATAAAATTATATAAAATCATGTAAATTTTATATAAAAATTACCAGGTAGCAGTCCCGTCTTCTTTTTTGCTTTGCTAAACCACATACTTTTTATAGATTATTTCCTTTTATATTTTTGATTGGTAATTCAATATTCTAAAATAAAGTTAAAAAAAAAAGATANCAATAGTAATCGTTTTTAGTCGTTTTGTAATCGGTTTTAGTCGTTTTGTAATCGGTTTTTAGTCATTTTGTAATCGGTATAAAGACTATATACAAAGGCATTAAAAAAAAGATCAAAATGCAATAAATAGATGTGCAGATGACTCATCTATCATTAATATTTGTTTAATCTGTAAATCATATGTAATACAAATACTTTTATATATATCATATGGTTTTGTATTCGGTATTCGATTTTTATAAAAATCGATTTACATCACATGATCGCACTAATTTGAAAACCGCGATAATAATAAATCATGTTAATTATATAAAATTATATAAAATCATGTAAATTTTATATAAAAATTACCAGGTAGCAGTCCCGTCTTCTTTTTTGCTTTGCTAAACCACATACTTTTTATAGATTATTTCCTTTTATATTTTTGATTGGTAATTCAATATTCTAAAATAAAGTTAAAAAAAAAAGATAACAATAAAATATTTATAAAAAAAATATTTAAAAAAAAATAATGAATACAATACTTCATCTAGATTATAATTAATCATATTATTTGAAGGTGTAATAGTATTTGTATTAATAGCAGAGAGAATTTTAGTTATAAGCTGATTATTATCTAAAGACATAACGTGTTTTTTAAATTTATGTATGCAGGTAAATGTGGAAAAAATCAGAAATGTATGCATATTTATAATTTTTATGTCGCATGACGCGTATTATCAACACAAAAACAAACAAAAACACAAAAAGTATATTGTCTTACACCAAATTAGGAAGTACATAATAATTAATATTATAATACAAGTATAATATTTAATTTATTCAAATTTCTCACACTATGCTAAACAAAAAAATCTGATCTGATAATTTTTTTTTGATATTTTATGTATTAAAGGTTCAAAGATTTATTTTTATTAATTATATATCTGTAAATTAGTTAGACAATAACAGAAATATAATTAGGGAACCATTGTAAGTTTGGAGCAAATATATATTTTTTATAAAATTAATTAATACGCGACATGTAGTATGACAAAAATCATGTGAGTGATTAATTATATATATATTTAATTTATATAATTTATATATTAATTTATTTTAAACTGTTACTCTTTTTTTTTGAAAAAATGTCTATATAAATTCTACATTATATCTGGTGGTATTTCATACTTAGATTATTATTAAAAGAAAGGAAAAAGATATCAAATAATTATTGTGTAATTAATTTTTAATATAATAAAATCATTACTATTAGTAATTTAATTTAAATAATTTATTTAATTTAATAAATAAACTATCATGAATTTATTTCAAAAATAGTATGTTCAAACCCATAACCACAAATTCACCAACCTAAATAAATATATTAGATGAATCTATTATTAGAAAGAGAAATAATTTAAACATATTCAAATATATTGGATTTAAATAAGAATATTTCACACAAAAATATACCACAAATTTGGTTAAAACCATAATTATGTATTTTTTATTTTTAAAATTAAATAATTTTGGAACTCGAAAGGTTAGTAAAATAAATTTATATCTTTAATATTTTTTAATACAGTGATAATATCTTATTTATTTATATAATTTATTATTATCGTACTATCATTTGTCATTGTTATTTAATCGTGTGTTTATATTTAATTTATCGATTTTTAATTTAATATTTATTATTAGAATTAAATATACTAAATCCAGGTTCATTGTTACAGAATAAATCAACTCAAGAAATAGTGCAAATAAAAATTTGCTAATAGAGAAAATGAAGGTAAAAAATATGTAATATTGAGAAATCAAAAATTGGAAAAATGTTGAATGATATAATTAGATTGGGTTAAAGAAAATAAAAAGTATATTGGTATGTTTTATTTATTAATTATATGTTTAATTTTTATTTATTCTAAATTATGTTTATTAAATTAATTAATATTTAGATAATAGAAAATAATTGAGTGAATAAATATTGTGCAAATTACTAAAATTATTGTGATTACATGAGAAAAACAAATTCATCAGGTTTTTTTTATTTATTATTTGCTTTATGTTTGTTACTGTATAAATAGTATCGACTTACAATTAGTAATTAATTTAATTTACATTGGCATTTCTTTTAGGCACATATTAATCCTTATATAAATCGGTGATTAGATTTAAAATTATTATTAAAATTAATAATAGTAATAATCATAAGAGAATAATATTTGGTAACAACTGGAAGATGAGATAACAGAAGAAAACGAAACTGAAAATAAATAAGATTAAAAAAAAATACCAAAGAAATGATGAAAAACATCTAAAACTGAAAATTAATTTCAAAATTTAGAAGAATATCTAATAATCAAATAGAACAAATTAAGTTTATCATCAATTAGAAATTCGTTGAAATCTCAAACTAACCAATCCGATTATCGAATCGAAAAAGTAGTAAAAAATGAAAATGGATTTCGGTAATAAGATATTTTATTTATAGTTTATTATTTATTATTTATTAATTATTTTATTTCATTTATAGTTTATTATTTATAATTATTCTTTATTATTATTCAAATAAAATAAAAAAACTGTGAAATATATTTAAAATACCATCTTTCCGATTCAATCAATTCGATCCTTTTTTTATACAATAATAATTTAACAAATAATAATATAAAGAAAATAATGATAATTTAGATGATATGATATTAATTATAGATAAATATTTTATTATTATTTCAATTACATTCAACAATTTAAATTAAAAATATAAAATAATTTATTTCTTTATTTTTCAGAATTTATGTTAATACCTAATCTGTTCATTACTACGAACTAAAATTAACAGTGTTATTAATAATAATCCTGATCTAAAAAAATTATTAATTCTAAGGAATTGGGTAATTATTATTATTATTATTATTGTTATTAATAATTATTTTATTTTTTACACAATACTGAACTGAAAACACCAACATTAGATTGATATTTATCAATCAATTTTATGATTAATAATAAAGATGATGAAGTTTCATCATCATCAATAATTCCAATGACAACAACAACCAAAATTGTCAACACCACTAATAATAATATATCAATCATGACAATAATTATATGATGGTAGTAATAATAATAATGTTTTCTTGACTGTTTTAACAATAATTTATCATCACCGTTATTAATAATCACTTGTTATTATATAAGTATTATTATAGATTACATAATAATGATGGTAGAGGTGTAATAACTTATAATTACTACTTGTTATATTTATTAATTTACGTTGTTATTTTTAGACACATGTTAATCATTATATATTAGCGATCAATAAGATTTAATAATATTACTAAAATTATGAGATTTGATTTAAAAGCCATTGATAATAACAATAATTATAATGAGAAATAATAGCAATGAAAACAACAATGGCAATAACAGGAAGATGAAATGATAAAAGAAAATGTANTTATTATTATTATTATTGTTATTAATAATTATTTTATTTTTTACACAATACTGAACTGAAAACACCAACATTAGATTGATATTTATCAATCAATTTTATGATTAATAATAAAGATGATGAAGTTTCATCATCATCAATAATTCCAATGACAACAACAACCAAAATTGTCAACACCACTAATAATAATATATCAATCATGACAATAATTATATGATGGTAGTAATAATAATAATGTTTTCTTGACTGTTTTAACAATAATTTATCATCACCGTTATTAATAATCACTTGTTATTATATAAGTATTATTATAGATTACATAATAATGATGGTAGAGGTGTAATAACTTATAATTACTACTTGTTATATTTATTAATTTACGTTGTTATTTTTAGACACATGTTAATCATTATATATTAGCGATCAATAAGATTTAATAATATTACTAAAATTATGAGATTTGATTTAAAAGCCATTGATAATAACAATAATTATAATGAGAAATAATAGCAATGAAAACAACAATGGCAATAACAGGAAGATGAAATGATAAAAGAAAATGTAACTGAAATGAATAAGATTAAAGACATCAAAGAAATGATGAAACTAAAAATCAATTTCACTAATTATTGAAAGAGAGGAAAAAATAAAGGTAGATTTAGATAATAATCTAAAATTTTATTTTATTTTTTATTTTATTTAATTTTATTTTATTTTATTTATTAAAAATTAAGAATTGTGAATAATAATTAAATACTATCTTTCCAAATGAGTGAATAAGATTAAAGACACCAAACAATAAGGCTGAAAATCAATTGAATATTTTAATAATCAAATGGAACACATCACTTAAAAAAATTCATTGAATTCTTGGATTAATCAATTTGATTATTGAAAGTAAAACAAAAAAAAAATTTTTAAGATATTATTTTATTTATATTTTATCATGTATTATTTATTATTTGTTTTGTTTTATTATCTATTATTTAAAATCTTTCGGATCACCTAATGCTGACGTTTAGATTAGTCAATATATATATATTTATATATATATATAACGATCAAGTGACTATACGATCTGCTAACCATTATAACGTTATAATGATCATGTGACCATACGATCTGCTAACCATTCGATTTAAAATCTTTCGGGTCACATGTTTATCGTATCGTCTCATGACTTTAAATATTTCGCGTTACATTTTATATGTATGGTGACGCCCAGTATTGTCATGGGACATCTTGGGACATTTTGGGACAAAAATAATTTTTTAAATTATAAAAAATTCCATTATAAAACTTAGTTTAAGTCATTAATTAAAGTTATTTAGAATTGATTTTTACATATATTTATAAAGTTTTAATATATCTTTATAAGCCCAATAAGGGTAGGGACATTGGGACATGGGATATCGGGACAGTAAAAAAACCTAGGGACATACAAAATGTACAATACTGGTGACGCCTTGTGTGTGATGTTATAATATATTGAAACAATGAAAACTATAAATTTAAAAAATAATAATTCCGTAATAAATTTTATTCCGCTATAAATTTTATTTATTCCGTTATAGATTTATTCCGTTATAAATTTTATTTAAATAATTTAAATAATAAAAAATAAAAAATTCCGCGATAATTTTTTTATTTATAAAAATTATATAAATTTTAGATATATACAGATAGATATATAGATGATTATATACATATATTATCTATTATTTAAAACGTATTCTTATTTTTGAACACAAATATATGATGAATGCGCGTAATGATGAACACGATTATGATGAACGCGTGTATAATTTTTTTGATAATTTAATAATATATAATAATAAATACATTGTATCTATATTATATCTATATTATATCTATCTTTAATTAATAAAAATTATATTATCTAATCTCTAAAAATCTCTATATTGTTAAAAATAATGTACAATTACGTGTGTATAATCATGATCGCGTCTCTATTTATTATAAAAAATAATAATATGTACTATGCTTTATGTGCAATTGATCTTTTCTATCTTAAAAATATTAAAATCTTATAATTATATCCTATATTCAAATGAATGAAACTGCTGATGAATGTAAAAAAAGACTTCATCGTGAGCGGCAACAACGTTACCAACAAAAGAAAAAGTCTACTGACACTGTACTTAATGATATAACTAATAATGATAATAGGGAAAGAGATAATCACTTAGCATCAAGAAGAAAAGCAAGACAACAGAATAAAAAAATATCAGAAATACAATTAGAAAAAAGAAAAAATACTGTAACAAAAAAAAGTCAACCTGAGAAATACAATAATACCATACCTTCAGTTTCAATTTTAAAAGCACGTATATATCCTTGGATATCACATGGATTAAACCGACATTCTATAGGTAGTATGAATAATAAATGTTCTAATTGTGAAGCTCAAATGTGGTTAGATGAAAGAACAGCAAATTCATCTATAAAATCACCAGTTTTTACAACTTGCTGTGCAAATGGCAAAGTTCTTCTTCCTCCTCTTCAAGAACCACCATCTCAGGACCCCGAGCAATCTATGAATAGGTCAGATAATACTAAATTAGGAAATAAGAAAGGAAAAATATAATTTTTGTAAGTAAATTTTTAAATTTTAATTAAAAATAAGCAACTTTTTAAAAATTTTACTATGATAGTTAAGCAAACTCTAATGTGACCTATTTATAGATTGCTCGGGGTCCTATCATCTCCTTTAAATTTACTTCTTACTGGAACTGAATCTCGTGCACGCTTATTTCGGCAAAAGATTAGAATGTATAATTCTGTATTTACTTTTACCTCAATGGGAGTAAAGATTGATCAACAAAGTATAAATGCCACTGGTAGTAATAATTTGTTGATCAATCTTTACTCCCATTGAGGTAAAAGTAAATACAGAATTATACATTCTAATCTTTTGCCGAAATAAGCGTGCACGAGATTCAGTTCCAGTAAGAAGTAAATTTAAAGGAGAAGGTAGGACCCCGAGCAATCTATGAATCGGTCAGATAATACTAAATTAGGAAATCAGAAAGGAAAAATATAATTTTTGTAAGTAAATTTTTAAATTTTAATTAAAAATAAGCAACTTTTTAAAAATTTTACTATGATAGTTAAGCAAACTCTAATGTGACCTATTTATAGATTGCTCGGGGTCCTACCATCTCCTTTAAATTTACTTCTTACTGGAACTGAATCACGTGCACGCTTATTTCGGCAAAAGATTAGAATGTATAATTCTGTATTTACTTTTACATCAATGGGAGTAAAGATTGATCAACAAATTATTAATACCAGTGGCATTTATACTTTCTGAATTCATGGAGAAATATATCATAGAATAGGTACCTTACTTCCTGATCCTGATGCCAATCCTCAGTTTGCTCAGATATATATTTATGATACAAATAATGAAATACAAAACAGAATGAATATTATGTCTGATTTTGATCTAACTATTCTTGTAGAACTTCAACAAATGTTACATCAAGTAAATCCATATGTCAAAATATTTCACCAAGCTAGAGACATATTTAAAAATGATCCAATGATAGATTTGCAAATGGTAATTACAAATAATAGAACAAAAGATCCTCGACGGTATAATATACCAAGTGCAGCTGAGGTTGCAATTATTATGGCTGGAGATGGACAAGAAGCTAATCCAATGAAACGAGATATAATATTACAATCACATAAAGGAGGATTTCAACGAATATCAGAAATACATAATTCATACATGCCACTTCATTATGTTCTTATGTTTCCTAGAGGTGAAGATGAATGGCATCCTTTTATTCCAGTACGTAATTTTATACAAGAAGAAATAAATACAATTAATAATAATAATGATGAAAATATAGATGAATTAAAATATATTACAGCAATGAATTATTTTGCATACCGGCTTCAAGTTGGTCGTCCTAATGAAACAATTATTTTACATCATTTTGGACGACTTTTTCAACAATGGATTGTTGATATGTATGCAGTAATGGAACAAACACATCTTAATTATTTAAGATATAATCAAAAACAAATACGTATAGAGTTATATAATGGACTTGAAGATGCACTAAATATCAGAGATAGTATTAGAGATAGTGAAATAATAAAAACAACAAATATTGGACAACGAATTATCTTATCATTAAGTTTTACTGGAGGACCTCGACAAATGCAAAAATTATATCAGGATGGAATGGCTATTGTACGAAAGCTTGGTAAACCTGATTTGTTTATCACAATGACATGCAATCCAAATTGGCCTGAAATTAAAGAAGCACTTTTTTCAGGTCAAATTACTCAAGATCGACCTGATTTAATAACCCGAGTTTTTAATATAAAACTTAAAACAATGCTTAAGGATATTTTAAAAAATAATATTTTTGGAAGAGTAGTTGGTTACCTTTATACAATAGAGTTCCAAAAACGTGGATTGCCACATGCCCATATTCTTCTTATACTTGCTGAAGAATATAAACCTCAAACAGCTATAGATTATGATTCCATTGTATCAGCTGAATTTTCAGATAAAGACATTAATCCTAATCTTGATACATTTGATACAGTTCAACGATCAATGATGCATGGTCCATGTGGCACACTTATGCCAAATGCTCCATGTATGAAAGATGGAAAATGTTCTAAAAGATATCCACGAAATTTTCAAACTAGTACTGCTTTAAATAAAGATGAATATCCAATTTATCAACAAAGAGAAGATGGAAGAACTGTAAAAGTAAATAAAATTGAATTAGATAACCATTGGATAGTACCTTATAATCCATATCTAACAACTAAATATAATTGTCATATTAATGTAGAAATTTGTTCATCAATTGCTGCTGTAAAATATCTTTTCAAATATATTTACAAAGGTCATAATCGTGCTACTATAGAGATTGGAAATGAACAAACCCAATGTAATGATGAAATACGTCGTTACCTTGATGCTCGCTATATTTCAGCATCTGAAGCTACATGGAGAATATTTCATTACAAGTTACATAATGAAATGCCAGATGTTATCCAATTACAAATTCATCTTCCAGGACAATATAGAGTAGTATTTCAAGATGATGAGCCTCTAGAAAATATTATTGAACGTTCAAATATAGAAAAATCAACACTTACAGCATGGTTTGAAGCAAATACAATATTTCCAGAAGCAAAAAAACTTACATATGGAGATTTTCCATCTCAATGGGTTTATAATATACAGACAAAAAAATGGAAACCAAGGCAACGAGGAAATTCCATTGGTCGCATATATTTTATCCATCCAACAGCAGGTGAATTATATTTTCTTAGAATGCTTCTCAATATTGTTCATGGTGCAACATCCTTTGAGAATCTTCGTACAGTTGAAGGAATTACTTATCTTACTTTCAAAGGAGCATGTGCTGCTTTAGGATTATTACAAGATGATATGGAATGGAACCAATGTTTAGAAGAGGCTGGACGAATACAATCTGGAATTCAATTGCGCAATTTGTTTGCAACACTTCTTCTATTTTGTCAGGTAACAAGACCTGAAATACTTTGGAAAAAACATATTCATATTCTTAGTGATGATATTCTCTTTCAAGTTCGTAATAAAACTAAAAATATGAATCTTGAACTTACAAATATTGAAATATATAATCGAGCACTTATTCACTTAGAGTTTATTTTGAATAAACAAAAGAAATGTCTTGAAGATTTTCCAGATATGCCTATCCCAACAGCTCTTTCAAATAATGAAACAAATAACTATCTAATTAATGAAGAACAACAATATAATTTTGAAGAATTAGCTCAAGTTGTTGAAAAAGAAATTCCCAAATTAAATATAAAACAAAAAATTATTTTTGAAGAAATTATAACAGCAGTAGAAACTCAAACCTCTGCTGCATTTTTTATTGATGGTCCAGGTGGAACTGGAAAAACATTTCTTTACAAGTAAGAAAATAATTAATAAATATTATTTAGTATTTGTTATTATTAATATTTTAATTAATGATTAACATCAATAACATTATTAATAGCATCTTACTTGCAAAAGTGCGTCTAAATAAGTATATTGCTCTTGCAGTAGCTTCTTCAGGTATTGCTGCTCTTTTCTTGCCAGGTGAACGAACTGCCTATTCTCAATTTAAGCTTCCTATCAATATACATGAAAATTCCACTTGCTCCATTTCACATAATTCAGATCTTGCTTCTCTTATACAAACTGCACGTCTAATTATTTGGGATGAAGCTCCAATGACTCATAGATATGCATTTGAAGCTGTAGACAGAACTTTAAAAGATCTCATGAAAGCTATAGATCCAGTTCTAGAAGAAAAACCATTTGGAGGCAAGGTTATAGTATTTGGAGGAGATTTTCGACAAATTCTACCTGTAATAGTGAAAGGAGGACGAGAAGATATTGTAGGATCTTGCTTACGACGATCAGATCTATGGAAATATATAAAAGTAATGAAATTAGAAATTAATATGCGTGTACTTGGTACTATAAATAGTTTAGATGCTAAAGAACAAGAAGAATTTGCAAAATGGTTGCTTAAAGTTGGAGAAGGTAATATTTCTACTATTACTAGATTGGAAGAAAATACTATTCAACTTCCTGAAGATATTATTTTACCATCCCAGGAAATAAATGTTCTGATTTATTTTGTTTATAATGATTTACCTCTATGTTATAATCCCCAATATTTAATTGAACGTGGAATACTTGCTCCAAAAAATGAACATGTTAAAGCTATTAATGATATTATAATGACTCAGTTTCCTGGTGAAGAAGTAAAATACCTAAGTGCAAATACAATTGAACAAACTGAATCAGTAGATAGAAATAGATGTGAACATTTATATCCAGTAGAATTTCTTGACTCTTTAAACTTTGGAGGACTTCCTTCTCACCAATTAATATTAAAAGTAGGAGTTCCAATTATGTTGCTACGCAATATTAATCCCTCTGAGAGTCTTTGTAATGGAACAAGATTAATTTGCCGTTCCCTTCAAAAACATGTAATTGAGGCAGAAATTATTACTGGCAAACATGCTGGAAATCGTGTTTTCCTTCCTCGCCTAACTTTATCACCTTCAAATACAGACCTTCTTTTTATTCTTAAACGTAGACAGTTTCCAGTACAACCAGCTTTTGCAATGACCATTAATAAATCTCAAGGACAAACACTAAGTAAAGTTGGTTTATACCTTCCAACACCTGTATTCTCTCATGGGCAATTATATATTGCATGTTCACAGGTGACAACTCAAAAAAACTTAAAAGTTCTTACTAATGAAAGAGTTGGTTTCACAAAGAATATTGTATATCCAGAAGTTTTCTATTAGAGATTATTATTAATGTACATAATATATAGATTCAAAATAAAATATTAATATGTAAATATATAAATAATATAATAATAATATAATAATAATAATAATAAAATAATAATAAAATAATAATAATAAAATAATAATAATAGTAATNATTGAGGCAGAAATTATTACTGGCAAACATGCTGGAAATCGTGTTTTCCTTCCTCGCCTAACTTTATCACCTTCAAATACAGACCTTCTTTTTATTCTTAAACGTAGACAGTTTCCAGTACAACCAGCTTTTGCAATGACCATTAATAAATCTCAAGGACAAACACTAAGTAAAGTTGGTTTATACCTTCCAACACCTGTATTCTCTCATGGGCAATTATATATTGCATGTTCACAGGTGACAACTCAAAAAAACTTAAAAGTTCTTACTAATGAAAGAGTTGGTTTCACAAAGAATATTGTATATCCAGAAGTTTTCTATTAGAGATTATTATTAATGTACATAATATATAGATTCAAAATAAAATATTAATATGTAAATATATAAATAATATAATAATAATATAATAATAATAATAATAAAATAATAATAAAATAATAATAATAAAATAATAATAATAATAATAGTAATAGTAGTACTCACGGCATTCGCGTTGATATCGTCCCTACTATATTAAAAAAAATATAATATAATCTATTATTTTATAATAATAATAAAATAATAATAATAAAATAACAATAGTTGACATCATCTACTATATTAAAAATATAAAATAATAATAATAGTAACAGTAGTACTCACGGCATTCGCGGTGACATCGTCCCAACTATATTAAAAAATATAATATAACCTATTATTATTTTATAATAATAATAATAATAATAATAATAAAATAATAATAATAAGTACTCATGACATTCGCGTTGACATCGTCACCTACTATATTAAAAAAATATATTATTTTATAGAATAATAATAATAATAATAAAATAGTAGTACTTACGGCATTCACATTAATATCGTCCCTACTATATTAAAAAAAATATAATATAATCTATTATTTTATAATAATAATAAAATAATAATAATAGTAATATAATAGTAGTGCTCACGACATTCGCGTTGACATCGTCCCTACTATATTAAAAAAATATAATATAATCTATTATTTTATAGAATAATAATAATAATAAAATAATAATAATAATAATAATAATAATAATAGTAATAGTAGTACTCACGGCATTCGCGTTGATATCGTCCCTACTATATTAAAAAAAATATAATATAATCTATTATTTTATAATAATAATAAAATAATAATAATAATAATGTACTCACGGCATTCGCGTTAACATCGTCCCTGCTATATTAAAAAAAATAATATAATCTATTATTATTTTATAATAATAATAATAATATATAAAATAATAATAATAATAATAGTAATAGTAGTACTCACGGCATTCGCGTTGATATCGTCCCTACTATATTAAAAAAAATATAATATAATCTATTATTTTATAATAATAATAAAATAATAATAATAAAATAATAATAATAATAATAGTAATAGTAGTACTCACGGCATTCGCGTTGATATCGTCCCTACTATATTAAAAAAAATATAATATAATCTATTATTTTATAATAATAATAAAATAATAATAATAAAATAATAATAATAGTAATGTACTCACGGCATTCGCGTTGACATCGTCCCTGCTATATTAAAAAAAAAATAATATAATCTATTATTATTTTATAATAATAATAATAATATATAAAATAATAATAGTAGTAATAGTACTCACGATATTCGCGTTGACATCTCTGCCCTTACTATATTAAAAATAAAAAATAAATGAATGCGATCTATTGTAAAATAATAATAATAGTAGTAGTAGTAGACTCACGGAACTTCCAGTTACACATTCGCTAAAAACAATAAAATAACTCAACAAATTATAAAATATATCGCGCTTATTACGTAACTCCAGGTCACATTGTCAATAATATTTTTAAATATAAAAAATAAAAAAGATTTATTTTAGATCGGGATTTAGGCAAAAAAGATTATCATCACATACTTAATCATGTGCAACTCTAAATTAAACTGGTAACACGAATTTATCCAAATTAAATACCAGTATTTTAAATATTTATAATATTTATAGAAGTTTATTAAGGTGGCGGATCACATAATAAATTATAACTAATCTATATATTATTCATTACACAAAACGTTACTATACATATTTATCATGTGATCTATGAGATTTTAAATAATCAATATATAATGATAAATATATTAATATATTAATTAATAAAATTAATACAAATTGACAATCCGTCAGCAAAGCGACAGGTCACTTACTAGTTGCATTTATTTTTTAACAAAGTAACTTATTTGATATTAATTTATTTATTAGTATTTATTAGTAATGAAGATGAAAATTTATCTAATAGAATTGATAACTTTGATTTAGATAATGATGAATATACAAATAGTGATGAAAGTGTAGATACTGATGAAGATACAAATAGTAATAAAAATGTAGATAATAATAAAGATACAAATAGTGATGAAAATGTAGATAATAATGAAGATATGAATAGTGATGAAAGTGTAGATAATGATGAAAATTCAGATAATAATGAAAATTTAGACAGTGATGAAAACATAAATTCTATCTTTAATGAAAATTATATTAAAGCATTGAATTTATTAGTATTAAAATTTAAACATGGTATTACTGATATAGCTTTTAATGATATTTTAAAAACACTTAACTTTGATATTTTATTATATAAATTAAGAAAAAGATTATCTAATTATATAAAATTAGCCCCTCAAACATTTGAAATGTGTATAAATAGTTGTATAGCATATGTAGAAATTTAAGAAACCTTAATTCATGTCCTTTTTGTAATCAGTTTCGTTATTATAATAATACCAAAAAACCTAAGAAGTTATTTTATTTTTTTTCATTAAAAAAAAGATTTCTTTTACAATATTCTGACAAGAATAGATCAAAAGAATTACAATATCGTTATGAATATACATCTTCTGAACAATATCTATCTGATAATAAATATGAAGATATTTTTGATGGCAGGTAAAGAAATTATTATTTGTATTTTTATAATTTTAATAAAAATAATAATAAAATTAAATAATTTTTTTATATAGAATATATAAAGAATTATTAGAAAAAGATTATTTTAAAGATAAGAGAGATATTGCACTTACTGCCTCATCAGATGGTTACCAAATTTTCAAACAAAAAACAGATGACTGTTGGGTTATTTTATTTATTAATTATAATTTACATCCTTCTATAAGATTTAAAAAAGCAAATTTATTAATTACAATGATGATTCCTGGTCCAAAATCACCAAAAGATATAAATTCTTTTTTATTTCCTCTCATAGAAGAATTAAATGAACTTTCAAGTAAAAAATAAAATCAATTATATTATTATTTTACAAATATTTTTATTAATAATTTATTTATTTTATATAAAATTTGATTATTTAGATGGTGTATCATGTATTGATGGATTGACAAGAGAAAATTTTTTATTAAAAGCTCATATTATTTCCTGGTCTGGCAATATACCAGCTTTAAGCAAAACACTTAATCTTTCAGGTCATAATGCAATTAAAGGTTGCAGATTTTGCCATATTGAAGGAATTTCACCAACCAAACATGTATATTACCCACTTCCAATACCACCTACAAACAATAGAATTGATTTACCACAATTAAGAACCCATAATGAAACTTATCAAAAAGCTTTATTAATTGAATCAATTAATAATGAAATTAACAAAAAAAAAGAAATAAAAAAAAGTGGTATGTTAATTTAATTATTTACTTATTATTTATTTTATTTTAAAATTTAATAATTTATTTTTTTATTTAGGAATAAAAGGATTATGTATTTTATTTAAAATAGAAACCTTGTCTTTTCCTTTTTCCTACCCAATTGATATTATGCATTTCTTCTTTGAAAATATTACACCTCTTATGTTTTCTTTATGGTCAAATAATTTTTTTAAAGATGAAATTGAACACAAAGAATATAATCTTTTACATAATGAAATAAAAGAAATTGGAGAAATAATGGTATCAATAAAAAAAGATATGCCTCTTTATATAGGAAAAGCTCCTAGAGATATTGCTAAGCATTATGCAGGATTTAAAACTATTGAATGGCGAAATTGGATTATACATTTTTCAATTCCTTTATTAATTAAATATTTATCTGAAAGGNGCATTCGCGTTGATATCGTCCCTACTATATTAAAAAAAATATAATATAATCTATTATTTTATAATAATAATAAAATAATAATAATAAAATAATAATAATAATAATAGTAATAGTAGTACTCACGGCATTCGCGTTGATATCGTCCCTACTATATTAAAAAAAATATAATATAATCTATTATTTTATAATAATAATAAAATAATAATAATAAAATAATAATAATAGTAATGTACTCACGGCATTCGCGTTGACATCGTCCCTGCTATATTAAAAAAAAAATAATATAATCTATTATTATTTTATAATAATAATAATAATATATAAAATAATAATAGTAGTAATAGTACTCACGATATTCGCGTTGACATCTCTGCCCTTACTATATTAAAAATAAAAAATAAATGAATGCGATCTATTGTAAAATAATAATAATAGTAGTAGTAGTAGACTCACGGAACTTCCAGTTACACATTCGCTAAAAACAATAAAATAACTCAACAAATTATAAAATATATCGCGCTTATTACGTAACTCCAGGTCACATTGTCAATAATATTTTTAAATATAAAAAATAAAAAAGATTTATTTTAGATCGGGATTTAGGCAAAAAAGATTATCATCACATACTTAATCATGTGCAACTCTAAATTAAACTGGTAACACGAATTTATCCAAATTAAATACCAGTATTTTAAATATTTATAATATTTATAGAAGTTTATTAAGGTGGCGGATCACATAATAAATTATAACTAATCTATATATTATTCATTACACAAAACGTTACTATACATATTTATCATGTGATCTATGAGATTTTAAATAATCAATATATAATGATAAATATATTAATATATTAATTAATAAAATTAATACAAATTGACAATCCGTCAGCAAAGCGACAGGTCACTTACTAGTTGCATTTATTTTTTAACAAAGTAACTTATTTGATATTAATTTATTTATTAGTATTTATTAGTAATGAAGATGAAAATTTATCTAATAGAATTGATAACTTTGATTTAGATAATGATGAATATACAAATAGTGATGAAAGTGTAGATACTGATGAAGATACAAATAGTAATAAAAATGTAGATAATAATAAAGATACAAATAGTGATGAAAATGTAGATAATAATGAAGATATGAATAGTGATGAAAGTGTAGATAATGATGAAAATTCAGATAATAATGAAAATTTAGACAGTGATGAAAACATAAATTCTATCTTTAATGAAAATTATATTAAAGCATTGAATTTATTAGTATTAAAATTTAAACATGGTATTACTGATATAGCTTTTAATGATATTTTAAAAACACTTAACTTTGATATTTTATTATATAAATTAAGAAAAAGATTATCTAATTATATAAAATTAGCCCCTCAAACATTTGAAATGTGTATAAATAGTTGTATAGCATATGTAGAAATTTAAGAAACCTTAATTCATGTCCTTTTTGTAATCAGTTTCGTTATTATAATAATACCAAAAAACCTAAGAAGTTATTTTATTTTTTTTCATTAAAAAAAAGATTTCTTTTACAATATTCTGACAAGAATAGATCAAAAGAATTACAATATCGTTATGAATATACATCTTCTGAACAATATCTATCTGATAATAAATATGAAGATATTTTTGATGGCAGGTAAAGAAATTATTATTTGTATTTTTATAATTTTAATAAAAATAATAATAAAATTAAATAATTTTTTTATATAGAATATATAAAGAATTATTAGAAAAAGATTATTTTAAAGATAAGAGAGATATTGCACTTACTGCCTCATCAGATGGTTACCAAATTTTCAAACAAAAAACAGATGACTGTTGGGTTATTTTATTTATTAATTATAATTTACATCCTTCTATAAGATTTAAAAAAGCAAATTTATTAATTACAATGATGATTCCTGGTCCAAAATCACCAAAAGATATAAATTCTTTTTTATTTCCTCTCATAGAAGAATTAAATGAACTTTCAAGTAAAAAATAAAATCAATTATATTATTATTTTACAAATATTTTTATTAATAATTTATTTATTTTATATAAAATTTGATTATTTAGATGGTGTATCATGTATTGATGGATTGACAAGAGAAAATTTTTTATTAAAAGCTCATATTATTTCCTGGTCTGGCAATATACCAGCTTTAAGCAAAACACTTAATCTTTCAGGTCATAATGCAATTAAAGGTTGCAGATTTTGCCATATTGAAGGAATTTCACCAACCAAACATGTATATTACCCACTTCCAATACCACCTACAAACAATAGAATTGATTTACCACAATTAAGAACCCATAATGAAACTTATCAAAAAGCTTTATTAATTGAATCAATTAATAATGAAATTAACAAAAAAAAAGAAATAAAAAAAAGTGGTATGTTAATTTAATTATTTACTTATTATTTATTTTATTTTAAAATTTAATAATTTATTTTTTTATTTAGGAATAAAAGGATTATGTATTTTATTTAAAATAGAAACCTTGTCTTTTCCTTTTTCCTACCCAATTGATATTATGCATTTCTTCTTTGAAAATATTACACCTCTTATGTTTTCTTTATGGTCAAATAATTTTTTTAAAGATGAAATTGAACACAAAGAATATAATCTTTTACATAATGAAATAAAAGAAATTGGAGAAATAATGGTATCAATAAAAAAAGATATGCCTCTTTATATAGGAAAAGCTCCTAGAGATATTGCTAAGCATTATGCAGGATTTAAAACTATTGAATGGCGNTTCAAGTAAAAAATAAAATCAATTATATTATTATTTTACAAATATTTTTATTAATAATTTATTTATTTTATATAAAATTTGATTATTTAGATGGTGTATCATGTATTGATGGATTGACAAGAGAAAATTTTTTATTAAAAGCTCATATTATTTCCTGGTCTGGCAATATACCAGCTTTAAGCAAAACACTTAATCTTTCAGGTCATAATGCAATTAAAGGTTGCAGATTTTGCCATATTGAAGGAATTTCACCAACCAAACATGTATATTACCCACTTCCAATACCACCTACAAACAATAGAATTGATTTACCACAATTAAGAACCCATAATGAAACTTATCAAAAAGCTTTATTAATTGAATCAATTAATAATGAAATTAACAAAAAAAAAGAAATAAAAAAAAGTGGTATGTTAATTTAATTATTTACTTATTATTTATTTTATTTTAAAATTTAATAATTTATTTTTTTATTTAGGAATAAAAGGATTATGTATTTTATTTAAAATAGAAACCTTGTCTTTTCCTTTTTCCTACCCAATTGATATTATGCATTTCTTCTTTGAAAATATTACACCTCTTATGTTTTCTTTATGGTCAAATAATTTTTTTAAAGATGAAATTGAACACAAAGAATATAATCTTTTACATAATGAAATAAAAGAAATTGGAGAAATAATGGTATCAATAAAAAAAGATATGCCTCTTTATATAGGAAAAGCTCCTAGAGATATTGCTAAGCATTATGCAGGATTTAAAACTATTGAATGGCGAAATTGGATTATACATTTTTCAATTCCTTTATTAATTAAATATTTATCTGAAAGGTAAAATCATATATATTATATTTTAGTAATTTTTATTAATTACTGACTTTAGTTGATTTTTAGATATATTAAAGGTTGGGTATTTTTTGTAAAAGCAGTAAAACTGTATTTAAATTTAACAATAACAAAGGAAAATTTAATTGAAATTGAGGAAAATTTTAAAAAATTTTATTATCATTATGAAAGGTAATTAAATAATTTAATTTAAAAATACTAAAAATATTAAAATTTGGGCATTGCTAAATATCACCGCAAGTGATTGTTACCTCTAGGCAAAATTTCATAATTCCTTAATCAGCCCTAATCCTAACTTTGCCCATGCAAATTTAATTTTGCCCAGTGGTGAAAATCACCTACATTTAGCAATTTTCTTAAAATTTTATATTAATTATTAATTTTATTTTATTTTTTAGTTGTTATTATGAATTTAAAGAAGAACAAATATCTGCATGCCGTATTTGTTTTCATTATATATTACATATAACTGAATGTATTAAAAATTTAGGTAATTTTAATTAATTTATATATATATTTACTTTTAAAATTTTAAAAATTATTTCAAATTGAAATAGGTCCATATTGCATCAGGAAATTTTAATAGGCGAAAATTTGCGCAAATTTTTATTTCGAAAATTTCTGCAAATTTTTTGACACCTTCGGAAGTTTGCGCAAAAAAATTTCACAATATTTTCGCAATATTTTGCAATATTTTCACAATATTTTGCAATATTTTCGCAATATTTTGCAATATTTCCGCAATATTTTGCAATATTTCCGCAATATTTCGCAAAAATCGTCACTATAATATTTCTCTATTCTCAGTAACTAATGAGCGTTACACGTCACATGTTAGCACGTGGGCGTAATTTTATTGGCTCCAGGTCACGATTTTGTCACGTTTTTACACGTGAATCGAACGTGGTTGGGCAAAAAATGTCACGTTATTTTTCACGGGTGGCGTGACATTTAGGAAGTCACATGGACGATCATCAGAATTTCGAATTTTGATGATCGTCCATCCATAATTTCATAATTTCGGCCGGAATTATGAAATAAAAATCGCCGATTTTAAAATTCCAAATTTAATTTTTTAAATTTGGAATTTTAATAATTTTTTAATTCCGGCCAAAGTTATAATTAATTATAACTTCTTATAACTTCGGCCGGAATTATAAATTTAATTTTTTGTTTATAATTCCGGCCGAAGTTATGATAAATTATAACTTCTTATAACTTCGGCCGGAATTATGAATTTAATTTTTTATTTATAATTCCGGCCAAAGTTATAAGAAGTTATAATTTATCATAACTTCAGCCGGAATTATGAAACAAAATTTAAAAAATTAAAAATAAAATTTATAATTCCGGCCGAAGTTATGATAAATTATAACTTTTTATAACTTCGGCCAAAATTATAAATTTAATTTCGAATTTAAAAATAAAATTTATAATTCCGGCCGAAGTTATACTAAATTATAACTTCTTATAACTTTGGCCAGAATTATGAATTTAATTTCGAATTTTAAAATAAAATTCATAATTCCGGCTGAAGTTATAAGAAGTTATAATTTATTATAACTTCGGCCGGAATTATGAAATGAAAATCGCTGATTTTAATTAATTTTTTAAAATTTATAATTCCAGCTGAAGTTATAAGAAGTTTTAAGAAATTATAATTAATTATAACTTTGGCTGGAATTATGAAATGAAAATCGCAGATTTTTTAAATTCTATATTTAATTTTTTAAATTTAAATTTAAATAAATAATTTTAAAAATAAAATTTATTAATAAATATAAATTATTAGATTATTAATTATAAAAAAAAGTCACTTCCTGGAGCAACAGCCCAGAGACTATGCGTTATTGTCACTAAATAAATAAATTTATGTAAATATTACATTTTGTCTTACAGGACATAACCTGTTTTGTTTCACGGGTTGTGACCTGTTTTGTCTCACGGGCTGTGACCTATTTTATCTTACGGGAACATGACCTGTTTTGTTTCATGGGACATAACCTGTTTTGTCTCATGGGGGCATAACCTTTAAAAAGTTATATGGTATGGTATATTATTCTAAATTTAATAAAAAATAAATAAATTTAAATCTCCCGGAGCAACAGCCCAGGGACTACGCGCTAGTTTCCACAATATTTTGCAATATTTTGCAAAATTTCCGTAACGTTTTCGTAAAAATTTCCATAACGTTTCGCTAAATTTATAAAATTTGCATTTATATACAGGCAGATTTTTTACATTTTATAATTTATTAATAATTATTATTTTATAATTTATTAATAATTATTATTTTATTGTGGTATTTCAAATATTACTATTATTTTATTTATATTAATTTTAATATTTACAAAAATTTTCGAAATATATAAATGTTTAAAAATTAATTTTTTATTATTCCTCCTCACTTTCATCAATATTTATTATTTCATTATAATATTCGTCACCTTCATCAGTTTCATAAGCTTCGTTAGCTTCGTAAGCTTTGTCACCTTCGTCAGCTTCGTCGTCATCATCATCGTTTTCTTCATCTTTTCTTATGGATCTTATTTTTTTCTTTTCTTTTCGCAAGGTTTCAATTTCGGTAATTCTTTTATTACTTCTGGGAGCTGCTGGTCTTTCGAGAACTGCCAATTTTTTGGGAACTTCTAGTCTTTCGGGAGAGTCGGATTCGTATTCAAAACTTTCATTATTTTCAATTTTATTCTATTTTTTTAAAGTTTCATTAGTTTTCGAAAATTTTAAAAACCTGGCATAATATAGAATTTACTTACTAGATTTTTTAAAAGAACTGGTTTTATTATTTTCTCAGATATTTTGATGTTTTCATTATTTGGGTTAAGAATAATTTCTGCAATGGAAATCACCCAGGCGATTTGTAAATTTGGAATATTTTTTTTCTTGGGTCAAACGTTTTTAATTATTCAAGTCATATAAGTATCCTCCTCGTCTTCTTTGACTTTATCAAATAATTTTCGAAAACTGTTTGAGATGGCAAGGTTCTTTTTCCATGCACTAATTTTCGAAGCTTCTGCTACGATGCTTATGGAGGTACCTTACAAACTTCGAAAATCGACGTTTTCACTCATGCACACAAAGTACTCCGCAAGGCTTGGAGCTTTTTTGTTAACTACAAATTTTTTAAAAAATTAATTATAAAACTCTTAAAATGCTGATTTATAAATTTTACTCACATCAACTCATATCTTTTTATGATAGAACAGCTCCTATCTATGACCTAGAGAAGAAAAAAAATTAATGTCAGATTTTTCCATAAAAGATTTTGCTATTTCTTTGAATTGATCAAAGGTTGGATATATTATCTTCTCCAAAAGATTTTGAACTATACGTGTTGCCCAAATTCCAAATAATTTGGGATTTGGAATGCCAAAATGCACAAATTACTAGTATTTGGAATTTGGGATTTGGGATTTCGGCAAAAAATACTAATTATAATTTGGGATTTGGGATTTGGGATTTCGGCATTTGGGATTTCGGCATTTGGGATTTCGGCAAAAAATACTAATTATAATTTGGGATTTGGGATTTGGGATTTCGGCATTTGGGATTTCGGCATTTGGATTTTGAATTTGGGCGGCAGGTATATTTTAGACTGATTCCAATATTACAAACTATTTATAAAACATTGTTAATATTACGAGTATTTGCGAAATATTTAAAATTTAATATCCTTACTAACATAGACACAATCTTGGTCGTATGAGAGTATTGCTACTTCTTCTTTGACTGACTTTATATTATTCTGCATTTTTTCTTAGTTTTTCATGATTTTTTTCAACATTTTTTGTAGATTGTCTAATTTACTAAAAATTCTTTTCGTCGTGGCTTGAAACATAAAAAAATTTTGGTCATTTTAGTTTTCTTTGAAATAGTTAAACATTAATATTATTTTACTATCATTGTTTCTTGAAGTTAAACCAGTTAAATCAGAATCTTCCGATTCCAATGTGGGACGTGAAGATGAAGACGAAGAAGAGAAAGACGAAGAGGGACGCGAGTTAGGGCGCAAAGAAGGTTGGTTTTTTCTTTTAAACAATTAATTAAGATCGCTTATCCTTTATAATAATAAATAATAATAAGTAAAATATTTAAACCACGTCAATTTTCGCAATATATTATTTATTATAAATTTTTTTTTGAAATATTTTATTTCAAGTATATATACCTTAACTCGTAATATTACAAAATACAAAAAAAAATTAAAAAAATAGAAATAAAAATGTCCGTAATGTTACGGAAAATAAAGCAAGAAAAAAAAATAGAATAAAATAGTAATGTTATGGAAATGAAAACAAAATAAAAATGCTCGTAATGTTATGAGAAAAAAATAATTGGTGCGGGTGTAAAGAAAAAGGTTTGTAAAACATTCTGGAAATAAATGGAAATAGGAAATAAATAAGAAAATTGACTATATTTTAAATAAGTATATAAGTTTTGAAAAAGTTCAAAAAGAAGAAAGAATATAGCATATAGTAAAGAGAGGCAAGAGGAAGTGAGGCAGAGAAGTATGGTATTATTGTAAATAAATCAAATAAACAAGATAAACAGGATTATTTTTGTGTTACAATTATATAAATCAAGTTCAATAAATATAATAAATATATTATCACATTGTTAACATAGTTTTTATTATTAATATATATTTTCTTATCTGTATTTTCTTATTATTATTTTATTATTAGTCATCAGGAAATTTTAAGGGGCGAAAATTTCCGGAAAATTTTCACTTCAAAAATTTCCGCAATTTTTCGCGAAAATTTGCGGAAATTTGAGTAATTTTTTCGAAAATTTTTGAAGTGAAAATTTCCGGAAGATTTCTGCATAAAATTTGCGGAAATTTTCACTTTAAAAAATTTTCGAAAAACTTGCGCAAATTTCCGCAAATTTTCGCGGAAAAATAAAATAAAAAAAATTCTTATTTTAATTTAGCCAATCAAATCATGTCACACTTAAACAAATGTGATAAAAAAAATTTATTTAACAATATTAAAATTTTAACATTCCTTCTAAAATATCTTTTTTAAAAATTTAAGAATAATAATGGAGGCAAGAATCATAGAAGCTAAATAATAATAATAATAATAAAACCGTAGTGCAAGGCTAAATAATAATAAAACCGTGGGGTTATAATAATAATAATAATAATAATAATAATAATATAATAATAAAACTGTGGAGACTATAATAATAATAATAATAATAATAA
>PQFF01000206.1:402455-424097 GCA_003547095.1 Diversispora epigaea
AAATATTGCGAAAATATTGCGAAATATTGCGAAATATTGCGAAAATTTTTTACGGAAATTTCCGAAGGTGTTGGAAATTTGCGGAAATTTACGAAGTGAAAATTTGCGCAAGTTTTCGCTTATTAAAATTTCCTGATGCTATTATATCTTATATCTTATCTTTATTATAGTTATTATATTATTATTGTAAATCAATTTAGTCATGTATTACGAATTATTAGTTGTTACCTAAATTAGTATATCTAGATTAATAATTTATTGTCGATCAGTAATGCGATGGCATAAGTGATGACAAGAGCCATGGAAAAGATGGTGGCATGCATGATGACATGCATGATGGCATACTTGATGGCATACGCGACGACATAGATGATGGCAAGAATTATTAGTTATAAATAAGCTGAGTTTTCCCTTAATCTCAGTCTTCAGTTAGATACAAATCAATATAAGTTCCAATACACTTTAGTATAAACCTATTAAATATATTTAGCTCGTAGTGAGTAATAAATTGATAATAAAGTCTTGGTGACATTGAATATTATAATTTATATACTTTGATATTATTATTCTTGGTGAATAATAACCCTTTTCATTTGTTGAAAACCTCGTAGTTAAAGAATTGGTTTCTTTATTAATTGTCTTGGTGACGATAGAGATTTGTTCTCTATAACCCCTTTTAAAACCTCACCCTTACCTCTTTCGAATAAAACCACATATTTAAATCCTTCATAATTGTATTTATTTACAAACCTTTCAACTATAGCACATTACATATAANTAACTAGTAAATTCGCCCTTGAATATAGCAATCGAGTTAAAGAAATAGTTCAACAAACAGAAATAAATAGTTATTCCCCTACCTTTAATAGTCAGCAACTTGAAGAATTGAAACAAATTAGAGCGCAACTTCATATTCTTTTTAATACTAGAGATAATTGTTTAGTTATTTTTAAAAAAATTGAATCTTCTTGAATTTTATTCTTAAAAGTTTAAATTTATGAGAGCAAAAGCAAGAAACCTTTGTGTTGAAAAAGCCATTGAAATTAAAAACGAAACTGTTAACGAGATTGTTGATAGAGAAATTGCTAAATCTGAACAAAACCCAGAACACGAAAGCTTCTATACATTAAAAGACCTAAATAGAGTAAAGGATTGTCTTGATCAAATTGAACATTATAAGTGGATTAGAGATACCATCCTAATTGATAACGGTCAAAACTTTTTTAACAGACCTAAAAAACCAGTTCTCACTTGGAAAGTTCCTAACTAATTTATAAACACTGGCTAATCATCAACGAAATCGATCATTACCAACTGTGAATATACCCCGAAGAAGATACCGTGTTTATCAACAACAACAACAACAAACACCTCGACCATCTTTAAATACCTTACTTCCACCAAGGTCTCCACCCCTACCACCTCACAATCGAATAAGAAATACCTCACCAGAAGGTTTGAACTTTTCACAAACAAGACCCACAAGTCGTTCAAACACTCCTGATAGTACAGCATCTGAATCCTCTTCCCGATCCAGATCTATAAGTCCTATAAATAATCAACAGCGAGATTTATTGACAGAGCAGGACAACACAGAGGTCCAGTACCGACCTTTAATCCCAAGAAATAGAAACGCAGCTATTGAAATAGACGAAGACAATCAATTACTAATAACTTTTGGAACGTTAACCAATAACGATCAAGAAGAAGAAGTAGAACCAAACGAAGAAGAACTTCCTGAAGAAAATATACCTATTGACGCGTATAACGAACTAAACTTTCAACAATTTCTTAATTATATTAATCCACTAAACAAATTAAATAACAACCCAGTACCAGAAGTTAACAACCACTCAGGTAATAATTCAGAAAACTCAGACGAAGAGATAGCAACTTACCTTGTGAAACCCCCAAAATTCTCTGGAACTTATGGAGAAGACCCATTGAAATGGCTCCAAGAATTTATAACTGCTGCAAAAGCAAATGCTTGGAACGATGGCGGAAAAATTGCAGTCTTCAGAGCTTACTTAAGAAAAGGACCAAGGGAATGGCACGATGAATGAATTGAAGCAAATGGAGGATATACTTGGGCTAGTGATGGTAGGCGCAATACGAATTGAGCCAGGAATTTAGCCAGATTTAATTTAGCCAATTGAGCCCAGAATTTAGCCACGGTGCAATCAGGCGCAATGGCTAAATTCTGGCGCAAAGGCTAAATAATGGCGCAATTCTGATTGGCTGGCGCAATTATAAAATTTATTAAATAATTATTTTTAAATTTTTAAAAATAATTAATTTTAGCTTTAATTTCAAATCAATTTTACATGACTAGGAGCGATTTTCTACTATAATATTTCTATGACAGATCGAAAGATCTGGTTCTTAGCTACAATATGATATATATTTCATTTCTGTAACATTAAAATTGATCAAGTTATAGCTATTTTAAAACAATATATTAAAATATTAATATCGGTAAAATTAATTAAAAATTTTATCTGATCAACCTTTTGTCACGTGATCAAAATTGCGCCAGCCAATCAGAAATTGCGCCTGAATTTAGCCAGAAAAAAATTAATTAGCCTTTAAGCCAGAATTTAGCCGGCGCAATTTAATTAGCCTTTGAGCCAGAATTTAGCCAGAATTTAGCTGGCGCAAAATTAATTAGCCAAAGGCGCAATTATTGAGCCAGCCTTCATATCAATTGAACCTTCCACCCTTAACTTGGGCTCAACTAAGCACTGCTATACATGTTCCCAAAATTGATTTTGGATTTTTGAGGTATTTCGACTTTTTGAGATTTATGCAGAATCCATTCTATATATGGAAGTAAAAAAAGTACCCAGTTATGTGTATTTTCAATCAAAGAATAAATCTGGGTGGTCAAAAAATTTCGGGTTTTAAGTAAAATAATTTCGTCTTCTATGAAAAACTATTTCGACTTTTTTCCCCAAAATTGCAATTTCGGGGCCCCAAAATAATTTTGCGTACAAGTATAAGCACTGCATTCACAGGTAAATATTGTAATGATGGATGGCGTGAACAGTTGAAAGATGAATTGAGAGCATTAAAACAGAGAAAAGGAGAAACGGTTGAAGACTACTATTACCAAGTGAAACAAATGGCGAAACAAGCTGACCTAAATGCCAATGCAACACTACCTTACTTTATAAAAGGATTACTTCCTGAAATAAAGGCAGTGGTAAAAACTCACAACCCAGCTGACCTTCCTACAGCCTTTGNGAGCCAGAATTTAGCCAGAATTTAGCTGGCGCAAAATTAATTAGCCAAAGGCGCAATTATTGAGCCAGCCTTCATATCAATTGAACCTTCCACCCTTAACTTGGGCTCAACTAAGCACTGCTATACATGTTCCCAAAATTGATTTTGGATTTTTGAGGTATTTCGACTTTTTGAGATTTATGCAGAATCCATTCTATATATGGAAGTAAAAAAAGTACCCAGTTATGTGTATTTTCAATCAAAGAATAAATCTGGGTGGTCAAAAAATTTCGGGTTTTAAGTAAAATAATTTCGTCTTCTATGAAAAACTATTTCGACTTTTTTCCCCAAAATTGCAATTTCGGGGCCCCAAAATAATTTTGCGTACAAGTATAAGCACTGCATTCACAGGTAAATATTGTAATGATGGATGGCGTGAACAGTTGAAAGATGAATTGAGAGCATTAAAACAGAGAAAAGGAGAAACGGTTGAAGACTACTATTACCAAGTGAAACAAATGGCGAAACAAGCTGACCTAAATGCCAATGCAACACTACCTTACTTTATAAAAGGATTACTTCCTGAAATAAAGGCAGTGGTAAAAACTCACAACCCAGCTGACCTTCCTACAGCCTTTGATAAAGCTAGAGCATATGAACAAGGAAAAAGTGAATCCACTTCCAGAAGACATAAGAAGACAAAAAAATATGAAAGCTTAAGCGACGAGTCGAGTGACTCAAGTGAAGAGGAAAAACATTACAAGAAAAAGAAGAAAGAAAAGGAGCTAAAGAAAAAGAAAGAGAAGAAAGTTTCCAGCGATAATGAACTTGAAGAACTAACTAAACGCTTTAATGATTTACAAATTAACCTGGCGCAACAAATTGGAAACCTTAACAAACAGTTAAACCAACGCAACGAAAGACTTCGCGAAAGAAGGAACCTTGGATATAGACCAACTATAACCGCTCAAAAATGTTATACTTGTGGCGAACAAGGACATTTCGCAAGAGACTGTTTGTCTGAAAAAGTTCCTTATAATCGCTCTCGCAACAAGAGAAATGTTAGTTATGTAGAAGCCGATAGTGAAAATGAAGAGGAGTACGAAATTTATGAAGCCGTGAGAAATAAAGTCAACACCTGAACTCCTCCTTTGAGAAAACCAGGAAGACCACCTAAACAACCAGCATCTAAAACTGTATTCCCAAAAACACAACATCCTAAAGTCAAAATTCAAGAACCAGAAATTGTGGTAGATTTTGAAAAGGATCCTTATGACGAGGAGGACTCGGATGTAGAAATGAAAGAAACCCCAGTAAAAGTAACTAAACCCAGCACAACTACTGCAAAACCTAAAGTCCCTAAAACCAAACGGTTACCCTCAGTCATTGACCAACTTACCCCTTATAATATCTCTGAAGATATTTTAAAAATGACATCTAGCGCAAGAATTGGACAATTGCTTAAATATCCTGATCAAAAGAAAAACCTGACCAAGATTCTTAGACGACCTACCCCTGCCTCTGCAAATTTATTGGAGACAGGTTTAGAGAAAAGAACTACCGCAGCAAAGTGCTATATCCACATTAAGAAAAATCCAATCGCTGCAGTATTAGATTCTGGCGCAGCTGTTAGTATTATCACCAATAAATTAAGACAGCTCCTAAAACTTAAAATTACCAGACCTTCCAAAGTTACAGTTATTACCGCAAATGGCACTAGGCAACGTGCTTTAGGAATTATTGAGTCTGTTGGAATAGCCATTCAAGATCTACTTGTACCAATGCAGTTGCAAGTAATTGAGTCTACCGAGAAAAACCTTTTACTAGAAACCGACTTCTTCGAGAAGACTCAAGCGCAATGGGATTTCAAAAATTGTATTTTACAATTAACTTATGATAATCAAATAACTTTTGTTGAAACAACCCACTCTGACCAACCAATATATGAAGAAGAATCAGAGATTGAAAATGATGACGAAGTCCAACAGGAAATGGAATACGAATTGGAAGATGAGGAAGATCTAGAAGAATTAGAATCTTATCACTCTGAACAAGTTAACGACACTGATAATAATATTAGTCCTCAGCAAGACAATAAACTGCCGAGTGAAGTAACTGATACTTCTGAAGAAAATCCTGCTACTTTTATTGCTGCCTATGAAGTGCAACTTAATAAAAATCCTGATGAATTAATAGTGTATAAAGGAATACTTGATGAACAGCAAACCATTGTAACTGATGAACTCTTTTCTGAAAATACTGATGTCTTCGCAGAAAATATTTCTGAAGAAGGACAAACCATTGAACTTACACAAACTCACATTGTTGAACATGAAATTAAAACTCACGATGCTGAACCAATTAAACAACGACCTTATCGAATCGCCCCCACTGAAGCTGAATTTATAAAAGGAGAAATTGAAGCGATGCTGAATAAAGGAATTATACGAGAGTCCAATAGTCCCTGGGCTTCCCCTGTTGTAATTGTACTGAAGAAAAATAACAAGAAAAGGATTTGCATTGACTATCGCAAACTAAATAAAGTAACAGAAAAGGATGTGTATCCCTTACCTATAATTGACGATATACTTGATAATTTTGAAGGAGCCCAATGGTTCTCTACATTGGATTTGGCCTCCGGGTATTGGCAAGTAGCCCTGAAAGAAGTCGATAAAAAGAAATCTGCTTTTATCACGAAATTTGGATTATTTGAATTTAATGTGATGCCTTTTGGATTGTGTAATGCGCCCGCCACATTCCAACGACTAATGGATAAAGTGATGAGTCGACATATTGGAAAATTCTTAGTTGTATACCTTGACGATCTTACTATTTACTCCAAAACCTTTGAAGAACATGTAAAACACCTGAAGATTGTATTTAAAGTCTTACGAAATGCGAAGTTAAAATTAAACAAGGATAAATGTTTCTTCTTTTTACCCTCTATCAAATTTTTGGGACATGAAATCACCCGAGAAGGAATATTACCAGATGAAGAAAAATTAATTAAAGTCAAAAACTTTCCCACCTCACATAACCTCCGAACTCTCCGAGGATTTCTAGGACTCGCATCTTACTACCGTAAATTTATTAATAAATTCTCTGATGTTGCGAAACCTTTGAATAAATTGTTACAAAAAGATATACCTTTCAAATGGGAAAAGGAACAACAAAAAGCTTTTGGGCAGTTAAAATATTATCTTATCTCTGCACCAATTTTACAACATCCTAAATTTGATCAACCTTTTTATCTTCATACCGATGCATCTGGTGTAGGATTAGGAGCCGTATTGGCTCAAAAAGATGAAAATAATAGAGAATATGCCGTTGCATATACTAGTAGAAGTCTTACTAAAGCTGAAAAGAATTACTCAACCACAGAACAAGAATGTTTAGCCATAGTTTAGGCTGTTGAACATTTTAAACATTACTATGGTACTGCGCCTTTCTTTGTTATAACCGACCACGCTGCCTTAAAATGATTAAGGAATACTGAACTAAAAGGATGACGAGCCAGATGGATTTTACGATTGGAACCCTATAACTTCACTATTGTACACCGAGCAGGTCGAAAACATAACAACGCTGATGTTCTCTCAAGATTACTTCAATATAATTAGTACCGTAATATCCACTTCAAACATATAATAAACCAAGAAGAAAAACAAGTAGAAATCTGACACTAAAAGCAATTCAGTTCAGGTAGTCGGTGTCCTGACAAAGTCTTAATTAACAATGGAATTTATAGAATATCGAAACATCAAACAATATATACAAACCCAAACCTTACCTACAAACCCGAGAGATCAACAACGCATAAAATCAAAAAGCAAATATTTCAAACTTGAAAACAACCTATTATACAAAATTGATAGACGAAAGAAAACTCGTGGAAAATTATTACGAGTATTACACAAATATGAAATAGAACCCATATTATTCATGTTACATAATCACCCCTTAGAAGGACATTTAGGAGTAAACATAGTACATAACAAAGTACGAGAAATATATTATTGGCCACAAATGTATGACACTATTAAAGATTACATACGATCATGTGACAGTTGTCAACGTAGAGGAAAAAAGAGAAATCCAGAACCCTTGCAACCAATACCAGTAGGAGACCCATTCCACCAAATAGGAATTGATATAGTTGAACCTTTGCCGCTCACTCCAAGAAATAATAAATATATAGTAGTTGCCACTGATTATATGACTAAATGGTCTGAAGCACGAGCCCTACCAGAAGCTACCGCTCAACAAGTAGCAGATTTTATATTTGAAGATATTATTTGTCGACATGGTTGTCCACAGATTATATTATCTGACCGAGGAACTCATTTTAAAAATCAGTTAATAGAGAAATTATTGAAAAAATTTGAAATAAAACATTTATATTCAACACCATATCACCCAAAGACTAATGGATTAGTAGAACGATTTAACAGAACCCTTGTAGATTCTTTATCAAAAACCTCTGAAAAAGCAACCAACTGGGATAAACATATACTCTCTGCCCTTTTTGCTTATAGGACTGCTAAATAAGCCACTACAAAAATTGAACCTTTTTATTTGGTATATGGAAGGACCGCTAACTTTTCCACAAAAGAAGGACTTGAATTATCTGAAAACAATCTATTAACTCGACTTTTTACTCTTACTGATGAATTACCTGTAATACGAGGACAAGCGCAAAAACAAATTGTAAAATAACAGATTAAACAAAAAGAGTATCATGATCGACAAATTAAAAACATTAAAGAGTACCAAATTGGAGATAAAGTTTTAATGTATGACGTTGCCAAATATACAAGTCATACAGGAAAATTAGAGTCAAAATGGAAAAAACCATTTTATATACATAATCGATTAACTCAAGGAGTGTATAAATTGAGAACATTGGATGGAAAAGTGTTACTAGCACCAATTAATAGATCATTACTTAAAATGTATCACGAAAGGAGCACCTGGGAGCTACAGATTGTCATCTTCCCATAGTAATCTGTAACACAAATAAAATTAATTCACAGCGTAACCAAAGAAATAGATATATAAGCAGTAGTTATTCAGGAAAAATTTTGTTTAAGAAAATTTTTGGAAAAATATTGCGATATCAACAAGACCTTATAAGAATTGGAAGTTATACCCTAAGACCAATTACTCAACTTTATGCTTTAGGAGATCCTTGGGAAACTTCCGTTCAAAATGTTTATCAAAAGTTGAAACAAGAAATGCAACATCGTAATAGAATTTTGATAATGATGTATGGATATTATTTAGGAAAATTAATCCAATTATCTATTACACCAAGATCTAAATGGCAAGAATTTGTCAGAAATTATCAAATCTCTAATGAATACTACTTCTATCGAGGATCAATTTGAATTTATGAATTGTTTAAAAGAGATCCAAACCAAATTTATCAAACTTCAGCCTTATCTTTCCGAATTATCGCCCATATGAAAGTACTTGATTTAAGACAACTTTTGCAATGCAATCACGACCTTGATGAGATTATTAATAGTGTAGATTTGTTGTAAGAATCATAAGTAGAACTTTATGACTAAGTTGGGAGGAATTGTTAACATAGTTTTTATTATTAATATATATTTTCTTATCTGTATTTTCTTATTATTATTTTATTATTATTATATCTTATATCTTATCTTTATTATAGTTATTATATTATTATTGTAAATCAATTTAGTCATGTATTACGAATTATCAGTTGTTACCTAAATTAGTATATCTAGATTAATAATTTATTGTCGATCAGTAACGCGATGGCATAAGTGATGACAAGAGCCATGGCAAAGATGGTGGCATGCATGATGACATACATGATGGCATACTTGATGGCATACGCGACAACATAGATGATGGCAAGAATTATTAGTTATAAATAAGCTGAGTTTTCCCTTAATCTCAGTCTTCAGTTAGATACAAATCAATATAAGTTCCAATACACTTTAATATAAACCTATTAAATATATTTAGCTCGTAGTGAGTAATAAATTGATAATAAAGTCTTGGTGACATTGAATATTATAATTTATATACTTTGATATTATTATTCTTGGTGAATAATAACCCTTTTCATTTGTTGAAAACCTCGTAGTTAAAGAATTGGTTTCTTTATTAATTGTCTTGGTGACGATAGAGATTTGTTCTCTATAACCCCTTTTAAAANTTTCTTATTATTATTTTATTATTATTATATCTTATATCTTATCTTTATTATAGTTATTATATTATTATTGTAAATCAATTTAGTCATGTATTACGAATTATCAGTTGTTACCTAAATTAGTATATCTAGATTAATAATTTATTGTCGATCAGTAACGCGATGGCATAAGTGATGACAAGAGCCATGGCAAAGATGGTGGCATGCATGATGACATACATGATGGCATACTTGATGGCATACGCGACAACATAGATGATGGCAAGAATTATTAGTTATAAATAAGCTGAGTTTTCCCTTAATCTCAGTCTTCAGTTAGATACAAATCAATATAAGTTCCAATACACTTTAATATAAACCTATTAAATATATTTAGCTCGTAGTGAGTAATAAATTGATAATAAAGTCTTGGTGACATTGAATATTATAATTTATATACTTTGATATTATTATTCTTGGTGAATAATAACCCTTTTCATTTGTTGAAAACCTCGTAGTTAAAGAATTGGTTTCTTTATTAATTGTCTTGGTGACGATAGAGATTTGTTCTCTATAACCCCTTTTAAAACCTCACCCTTGCCTCTTTCGAATAAAACCACATATTTAAATCCTTCATAATTGTATTTATTTACAAACCTTTCAACTATAGCACATTACATATAATTGCTGTGTGATCTTTTATATATAGTTTTTCCCTGCTTTAGTTATCGTTTCCCTATTTTTTTTGAAGGTATAAATAGGTCAACAACATATAAAAAAAATCTTAAAATTACTTTTTTAATCACAGAAAATAATATATTCGAAAAATCATATAATATATTGTATATATTTGAAAAATCACATTTATTTTACAGATACAGTATTTTTTATAAGATATTCTTTTTGATATCACAGAATATAATGTAGAAAATTGCAAAACAAAGAGAAACATTTAAAAAATTTTTTAATTGTTGAAAAAATACTTTTTTTAATACCACATTTTTATAACAGGTAAAAAAAACAAAAAATGTTCAAATTTATTTTACAGATATGGTATTATATAAGAAGATATTCTTTTTATATCACAGAATGTAATATAGAAAATTGCAAAACAAAGAGAAACATTTAAAATTTTTTTTAATTGCTGGAAAAAGATAAAAATACTAATAAAATACAGATTGGAAAATTTGAAAAGATATTTAAGTATCATGAAAAAGTGCCAATAACAAAAATAATGTTATAAAATAATTTTGATTCTCTTCGAAAAAATTAAAATATTAACCAATTCGAAACAACTTTAACATTTTTAATACTTTATTATAAACAATGTTTACAAACTTTCAATGCGAATATTGTAATTATTATTATGCATCTCGGAATATATACGCTGTTAGCCCTATTTTTATTCTTTTATTTTATTATTATTATTTTATATTTTATTTATTACTTTATTATATAGTTATTAATATTATTATTTACATATATTATTTTTAGTATAGTCATTATTTCGATATTTGTATTACATTTAGAGTTTTTATTGTTTATGTAAATTCTAAAGTAGATTCTATATAATGTGTAACATTACGCGATAAGAGGTTTTACCCCCGATGAAACCGCTAAAACCTCTGGTAACATCTATAGAAAATAGTTTTAATAATCGTACCGGAAAATTATAGAAAGTCCCGAAATGTTCTTTAGATTATTAATTATAATTCGCGATACTTTAGTATTTTCTTATAAATAGAGGGTATTTTTGCCCAGATGTAAAAACAGTTCTGATTAGGATCGAGCTCAAGAAATAAAGTCTTAGTGACTATTTGATAATAATTCTTAGTGAATTGTTAATTGTTTAAGCATTTGTTGCTTGTATTTTATATAAAAAAACTCACACCTGCCTCTTTCGACATTAGAAACCGCATTAATAAAATCCTTCGTATATTACCATCCCAACTTTAATATATTAATTATAGTCCTTTTATAATATAAAATCCCTGCTATAGTTGCTTTGCTACCCTGACTTTGGTCTCGAAGGTAGTCACGGTCAACAACGCTCAACATGTTGAAAGATGTATTAAAACTGTTATTTGTTCAAGTACAGAAGAATCCGGTGAGGATGTTTCGAGTATGGTCTCAAGTGTTAACGAAATGTTATTAGATAATGAAGACTTTAGTCATATAAATGAATTTCAAATTATTCAAGAAGAAAACTTACCGTCAGTATCTGAAGTTTCTTACAAATTTGAGAATAATCAGGATTATGAAGGTGATATTTTTTTTAGTGGAAGATCAAGTAATATGGAGGAATGTGAAAACTTCAATGAAATTTTATCCGCAAGTTTACAAAGCTGTGAAAACTTCGATGAAATTTTACCTGCGAGTTTACGAAGTTGTGAAAACTTCTTATCCGCAAGTTTATAAAGCTATGAAGAGCCCGAAGAAGAGCCCGAAGTTGAAAGAATTAGAGAATTTCCAAATGAGGCATATGCAGATTTAATGACGCTTGTTATAGAAAATAATCTTAGTAATAAAGCCAGAAATGCAATCATAAAATTCTTTAACAAACATTCAGATTTACCTCAATCATCACCTCTCCCAAAAAATATCGAAACCGGACAAAAGTTCATGAATAAAATGAATATTTCACAATTGTCTTATTCTAAATATTGTATACTTATTCATAATGGTCAAGAATACTTTATTCATTATCGCCCCATTAAAAACTGTATTAAAAACCTTTTGTCAAATCCCAAAATATTAAAACATTTTATGTTTAAATACATCAGGAATTAAATATAAACGTTCTAGTGCGTCCAAAATACACCGATCTATAGCGTCCTACGAACATGTAAGAGTTCGACCGAAACTCTTATTTTGTTAAAGGTGTGTGTGTGTGTTGAGTTAATTCTATAACTCCACTTCAATGAAGAAGCTAAATGTGTGTGTATAAAATGTAAATGTAATGAGTTATAAAACTCCAACTTCAACTAGAAGTCAATGTGTAATACTTGAGCAGAAGCTCCACTTCAATACGAAGCAATAAATGTAATGATTAAATTATATGAGCAAGAACTTCTCTGTCTTTCGCTGCTCTTTATTATTACAAGTTTTATCTTTTTATATAAAATTACATATTCGTATGGTAGTACATAATTAATAATAAATGAATTTATATAATTGGAAATAATCTTAAACCTTAAAACCAAAATCTAGATTGGTAAAAATCATGTGATAAGATAATATAAGTATATAATATAATATAATATAAATATAATAAAATAGAAATAAAAATAGAATATATACGAAAATAAAAATAGTAAAAATAATAAGAATAGAATAATATCAAAATAAAAATAGAACTGTTACACTATCCTTTCCTTTAAGAATCAATGTCCTCATTGATTTATAAAATAAAAATATATAATTACGTTTTCACATGTTATTTGTGTCTTCACGTGCGTGATTTCTACTGGAATCTTCTATACTTTTCTAATAATTTCATCCCTTAAAATTTTTTAATTGTTGAAAAAATACTTTTTTTAATACCACATTTTTATAACAGGTAAAAAAAACAAAAAATGTTCGAATTTATTTTACAGATATGGTATTATATAAGAAGATATTCTTTTTATATCACAGAATGTAATATAGAAAATTGCAAAACAAAGAGAAACATTTAAAATTTTTTTTAATTGCTGGAAAAAGATAAAAATACTAATAAAATACAGATTGGAAAATTTGAAAAGATATTTAAGTATCATGAAAAAGTGCCAATAACAAAAATAATGTTATAAAATAATTTTGATTCTCTTCGAAAAAATTAAAATATTAACCAATTCGAAACAACTTTAACATTTTTAATACTTTATTATAAACAATGTTTACAAACTTTCAATGCGAATATTGTAATTATTATTATGCATCTCGGAATATATACGCTGTTAGCCCTATTTTTATTCTTTTATTTTATTATTATTATTTTATATTTTATTTATTACTTTATTATATAGTTATTAATATTATTATTTACATATATTATTTTTAGTATAGTCATTATTTCGATATTTGTATTACATTTAGAGTTTTTATTGTTTATGTAAATTCTAAAGTAGATTCTATATAATGTGTAACATTACGCGATAAGAGGTTTTACCCCCGATGAAACCGCTAAAACCTCTGGTAACATCTATAGAAAATAGTTTTAATAATCGTACCGGAAAATTATAGAAAGTCCCGAAATGTTCTTTAGATTATTAATTATAATTCGCGATACTTTAGTATTTTCTTATAAATAGAGGGTATTTTTGCCCAGATGTAAAAACAGTTCTGATTAGGATCGAGCTCAAGAAATAAAGTCTTAGTGACTATTTGATAATAATTCTTAGTGAATTGTTAATTGTTTAAGCATTTGTTGCTTGTATTTTATATAAAAAAACTCACACCTGCCTCTTTCGACATTAGAAACCGCATTAATAAAATCCTTCGTATATTACCATCCCAACTTTAATATATTAATTATAGTCCTTTTATAATATAAAATCCCTGCTATAGTTGCTTTGCTACCCTGACTTTGGTCTCGAAGGTAGTCACGGTCAACAACGCTCAACATGTTGAAAGATGTATTAAAACTGTTATTTGTTCAAGTACAGAAGAATCCGGTGAGGATGTTTCGAGTATGGTCTCAAGTGTTAACGAAATGTTATTAGATAATGAAGACTTTAGTCATATAAATGAATTTCAAATTATTCAAGAAGAAAACTTACCGTCAGTATCTGAAGTTTCTTACAAATTTGAGAATAATCAGGATTATGAAGGTGATATTTTTTTTAGTGGAAGATCAAGTAATATGGAGGAATGTGAAAACTTCAATGAAATTTTATCCGCAAGTTTACAAAGCTGTGAAAACTTCGATGAAATTTTACCTGCGAGTTTACGAAGTTGTGAAAACTTCTTATCCGCAAGTTTATAAAGCTATGAAGAGCCCGAAGAAGAGCCCGAAGTTGAAAGAATTAGAGAATTTCCAAATGAGGCATATGCAGATTTAATGACGCTTGTTATAGAAAATAATCTTAGTAATAAAGCCAGAAATGCAATCATAAAATTCTTTAACAAACATTCAGATTTACCTCAATCATCACCTCTCCCAAAAAATATCGAAACCGGACAAAAGTTCATGAATAAAATGAATATTTCACAATTGTCTTATTCTAAATATTGTATACTTATTCATAATGGTCAAGAATACTTTATTCATTATCGCCCCATTAAAAACTGTATTAAAAACCTTTTGTCAAATCCCAAAATATTAAAACATTTTATGTTTAAATACATCAGGAATTAAATATAAACGTTCTAGTGCGTCCAAAATACACCGATCTATAGCGTCCTACGAACATGTAAGAGTTCGACCGAAACTCTTATTTTGTTAAAGGTGTGTGTGTGTGTTGAGTTAATTCTATAACTCCACTTCAATGAAGAAGCTAAATGTGTGTGTATAAAATGTAAATGTAATGAGTTATAAAACTCCAACTTCAACTAGAAGTCAATGTGTAATACTTGAGCAGAAGCTCCACTTCAATACGAAGCAATAAATGTAATGATTAAATTATATGAGCAAGAACTTCTCTGTCTTTCGCTGCTCTTTATTATTACAAGTTTTATCTTTTTATATAAAATTACATATTCGTATGGTAGTACATAATTAATAATAAATGAATTTATATAATTGGAAATAATCTTAAACCTTAAAACCAAAATCTAGATTGGTAAAAATCATGTGATAAGATAATATAAGTATATAATATAATATAATATAAATATAATAAAATAGAAATAAAAATAGAATATATACGAAAATAAAAATAGTAAAAATAATAAGAATAGAATAATATCAAAATAAAAATAGAACTGTTACACTATCCTTTCCTTTAAGAATCAATGTCCTCATTGATTTATAAAATAAAAATATATAATTACGTTTTCACATGTTATTTGTGTCTTCACGTGCGTGATTTCTACTGGAATCTTCTATACTTTTCTAATAATTTCATCCCTTAAAATTTTTTCTTTGTTTGCATTTTCTTGTTTGTATTTCCTATTTAAATTACTATTATTTTTTTCACATCGTGGGTATTTCAAAATATTTACTTTTGAAAATAAAATGCATCTATNCGTCGTTAGTTTGTTGTTTACTTTGCTATCGGTAAATTTTCTATTTAAAAGGATTTTCTTGTCCAAATTGTTACTTTTGTTTTTCTACTTAATTACAACTTACAATAACAATTTTATATTTTTACCAAAAATTATTTTATCTATAATAATATGTCTAATACTACGCAACAAGGAAAAGTATTTGAAAATCGCGTTATTAGGGTTTTGAAAAAACTAAATATAAAAGCTAATCATAGTGGGTGAGTAACTTCACTAAGTAGTTTGTTAGTTATATGTTCCTGAAGGTACGCTGCTACTAGGTAATAAACCAACAGCAAACTGGAAGCACATCGGGCCACTTGAGGTATAACGCCGAAGCCAGTAGTGAACGTCCTTTCTGTCTGCTTTATTATTCGAACGCTGTCGCTGGCAGATTACGTAGTGAATAGGGAACATGGGTTAAATGTTTGGTGGTCGGCTTCCAAGTATTTAATCTTTATAACAATAGTAAATTACTTATCAAAAACTATTTTTATAGTCAACCAGGTGATCACGGTATCGATATTTTTGGTCCTTTTAAAAAATATGTCCTTGTAATCCAGTGCAAGGATTGGCAAACTGTTTCCGTCTCGAGGGGTCATATTCTCGAAATGGATGGATTATTAAACGAGTAAGTTCATTATTTCCTATCTTCATTATATCTTCTTCATGTTAAATAACTTTTTCTTTTCATTTAGGTTTCCTACAAAACATACGATTGGAGTTTACGTAGTTTCTCGGTTGGATGGATATGCGCCTTGTGCTTGGGATGTAGTAACTGGATCTACTAATACGATTTTGCTCACGACAATCTTTGACCTCGAGCAAATCCTTCATCAGTTGTCTATAAATCCAAACGCAGTTGATGAAATAACACTCCAAACTCAAATAGAAGGATTAACAAAGAAAGTTGATCGCGTTTATCTCCAAAATGAACGACTTCTTGAAATAAAAATAAAAAAACTTAAAAAAAAATCAAAGGATCGAAAATTAATAAAAAAATTATTAGCCTGGGCTCCATTCTTCTTCATCTTCTTCTTAATAATATCATTAGATATATTGATAAGAATATCTTCAAGATTTGGATATTAAAAAGGTATATATATATTTTTCCTTTTTATCTACTGTCACTTCTATCTACAGTTTATAATTAATTATATAATCTTTTGATTCTTCTATATTATCATTGTAATTGTCATCCTTATTATTACTATTTCTCGTTATGTAATTAAGAATTAATAAATAAATAAATAAATAGTTAATTAATATAAATAATTAAAATAAAATTATTACTTAAAGTAAATTGTTCATTAAAATAATCTCTTTGATTAAATTAATATCTCGTTGGTATTGATTCTGTTCCAACCTCTCTTTAAAAACTTCTGATTGATCAATTAAATATAATTTCCTATGTGAAAATTTCTTATATTTTCTACTCTGTTTAGTGTTTCTATTTAATGAGTTTTCAAAAGTTTTAATCTGATTATTCCCGTGTTTCGAAGATTTAAAAGTTTCATTATTCTCGATATATTTCAATATATCACGTGATTCTTGTAATGATTTCATTTTTAATTTCTTCTTTGTAGGTATAATTGATCCAGAATCTTTTTTTAAATTTATTTGATTTTGTTGTTCCTTATTTACAGTTTTGGATTTCTTCAAGTTTCTAAAAATTGATTCTTGCAAACTTCCTTGTTTCAAAATTTCATCATTATTTGAATGTATAACAAAAGTAGTATTCGTTAATTGTGATTGATAAGGCAATGTATCAGTTACAACATTTGTCTTTTCTTGTTGATACTTATTATCAAAATTATTTAATAATGATTTTTCGTTACAGTCTTTACTAAGATTTTTGTTCTTACAACTATTACTTGATTCTGTTTGCTCATTTACATCAGAATATATTGAATGAAGTTCTACGTTGATAAGAGTATCTACAGGTTGTGACATGAAAATAGAATTACAACTTGAAAAATTGTTAGATCGCATAGTATTAGCTTCAACATTAATAATTTGTTTTCCATATTGAAAAGTCAAAGTATTTGTTCGCCAATTAATCTGTGGGTTAGCATGAAATAACCAAGATTTTCCAAGAATTAAATCATATCGTTGTAAGTTAATTACTTGCGCTTCAATTCCAGTTGTTTTGTATAAATCCATTTCCAACTTGTTAATATTAACAACTTTACTCGTTTCCTTTTTCCTTCCGTCTGCTAATTCTACCTTTAAAGTTTTAGCAATTTTGACAGGAAGTTTATTCCTTTTTACAAAGTCTATATCAATAAAATTCTTCGATGCACCGCTATCTACAAGAATTTGTGCAGAATGTCCATTGATTTTACCAGTAAAGTTTAACAATTGTTCTCTATTACTTTCAATATTTATCAATTCAATTCGATTGTTAAAAACTGTTGTGTTATTTTCAACATTCGAAAATTGTGAATTTTGTTTCTTCTTGCTGAAACAATTCTTTGCAAAATGTCCCATCTGTCCGCATTTAAAACAACTATCCTTTGGTTGTTTTCCTTTGTTACCAGATGTTTTATTATTATAATTATTATAATTATTGTTATAATTATAAGATTTGTTTTCTCCCAGATACTCTAAACTAGTANAATCCATTTCCAACTTGTTAATATTAACAACTTTACTCGTTTCCTTTTTCCTTCCGTCCGCTAATTCTACCTTTAAAGTTTTAGCAATTTTGACAGGAAGTTTATTCCTTTTTACAAAGTCTATATCAATAAAATTCTTCGATGCACCGCTATCTACAAGAATTTGTGCAGAATGTCCATTGATTTTACCAGTAAAGTTTAACAATTGTTCTCTATTACTTTCAATATTTATCAATTCAATTCGATTGTTAAAAACTGTTGTGTTATTTTCAACATTCGAAAATTGTGAATTTTGTTTCTTCTTGCTGAAACAATTCTTTGCAAAATGTCCCATCTGTCCGCATTTAAAACAACTATCCTTTGGTTGTTTTCCTTTGTTACCAGATGTTTTATTATTATAATTATTATAATTATTGTTATAATTATAAGATTTGTTTTCTCCCAGATACTCTAAACTAGTATCTATTGATATTGGTTCTTTATCGTCTTGTGATGAAGACTGATCATAACTATAGTTATTATTAAAAGGTCTACTATTAAATTCATACATGGCAGTGTNATAACGAATAGCTATATCAATTGCCTCATTTAAATTTTGTGGTGCTCTATAAGATAATTCAATACGTGTAGACGATTTAAGTCCTCTTAAATAATTTGTGACTTGATCTATATCTCCCATGCCTTCAACTTGTCCTATAATGTTTTGAAACTGGGTAGTATAGTCGCGAACACTTCCTGTTTGTCACAATCTTTCCAGTTGTTGTCGTAGGTAAGCTTGATAATTTGGAGGTTGAAAAGCAGTTGTTACAGCAGTTTTGAATGTATTCCAATCTGCCCATGGTACACCATTATTATTATGTGCTCTCATTCGAGCAAGGTACCAATGCATTGCAGCTTCTTTCATTGCTGTACTGGCATATTGACATCGAATAGTTGCATCATTGATTTGTTGTGCATCAAAAATAGTTTGTACCTGCATTAACCAAGCAGATACATTTTCTTTTGGATCTCCCCTAAATGTTGGAATTTGTATGGAGATTCTAGGTATGTTTACTGCTGGTGCCTGTTGACTATTAGTAACAGTTGTAGTTAGTGCAGTTATTAAATCCTGAAGCTGTTGTTGATCCATTGTTTGTTCTATGTTATTTGGATTCGGGTTAGGGTTAGGGTTAGGGTTAGGGTTAAATACAGAGTTGTTTGCTTTTGATGTAATAGAATATCAATCGACGTCGAGCTCGAGGTAGATTGATTTAACAATAAATTCACGAGGAAGATAGCGTCTTAAAGATTTTTCAAGTTTTTTAAGCGAGAAAAAAGATTAAAGTAAGAGTTCTGAAATAACTCCCCTATCCCCCGAACCCGACACATTATATAGCTTTTGGCCCACATATGAGTTGTTAGAGGGCAGGACCATAACAAGACAAAGTAAGGTTAATTAGCGCTATATTCGAGATAGACTATCATCAAAAGCAATCATACCAATTATAAACAACAAAAGGACGTATGGGTAGCTCAAAGTTAATTCAATAACAGCTAAACACCAATCGTATAATCTTCTCTTAGATTTTAAATTAAGTACACGCCCCAGTCCGCCTAATAAAGAAGACGCGGAACGCACGCTTGTTTCATCGTCAACTCCTTAATAAACGAGGAGACGAATCAAAGAAACTACCGAAATTAATTAAATTTCATCAATGACGGTATAACCCAAAATAAGTAATATTTAATTATAGAATTGGCAAATTAGGTTATTTTAATTGGAGTAACATTTAATATAAAATTCATCCAATTTAGGAAAACAAGACCGGAACTTTAGGGTTCCGTGAATTTCGGAACGGAAAAACAATTTTCCGAATAAGGAAATTCCGCAGCAGCTTTCCTACCAATTCATGTGACATTGCCGACACCTGGTCCGAGCAAGCTCGATCACCGGATGTCGATCAGTCCGACCATGTCGATCGACACATGACTTCTAACCAAATGACTTTCACGTGAGGTCCATTCATTGGACGACGTGACTTGAGATCGACAAACCCAAATTTTCTAGGGTTATGACGATCACAAGACATGTGATTTACCAAAAAGGATAAATTGAATCCGCATTAGGCGAATTTCCTTTTTGGGCGATTCCTATTAGGAAATTCTGCAGAATTTCCTAATTGGGCGATCACATTTCTGGAAAGATCGGCCTAACCCATGTAATTTAGGGTTAGGGTTAGGGTTAAATACAGAGTTGTTTGCTTTTGATGTAATAGAATATCAATCGACGTCGAGCTCGAGGTAGATTGATTTAACAATAAATTCACGAGGAAGATAGCGTCTTAAAGATTTTTCAAGTTTTTTAGGCGAGAAAAAAGATTAAAGTGAGAGTTCTGAAATAACTCCCCTATCCCCCGAACCCGACACATTATATAGCTTTTGGCCCACATATGAGTTGTTAGAGGGCGGGACCATAACAAGACAAAGTAAGGTTAATTAGCGCTATATTTGAGATAAACTATCATCAAAAGCAATCATACCAATTATAAACAACAAAAGAACGTATGGGTAGCTCAAAGTTAATTTAATAACAGCTAAACACCAATCGTATAAATCTTCTCTTAAATTTTTTAATTAAGTACACGCCCCAGTCCGGCAAATAAAGAAGGCGCGGAACGCACGCTTGTTTCATCGTCAACTCTTTAATAAACGAGGAGACGAATAGGAGAAACTACCGAAATTGACTAAATTTCGTAATGATGGTATAACCCAAAATAAGAAATATTTAATTATAGAATTGTCAAATTAGGGTTTCCGAAGGAAACCCTAATTTGGCAATTCTTAATTAACAAATTAGTTTATTTTAATTGGAGTAACATTTAATATAAAATTCATCCAATTTAGGAAAACAAGACCGGAACCTTAAGGTTCCGTGAATTTCGGAACGGAAAAACAATTTTCCGAATAAGGAAATTCCGCAGCAGTTCTCCTACCAATTCATGTGATATTGCCGACACCTGGTCCGAGCAAGCTCGATCACCGGCTGTCGATCATTCCGATCATGTCGATCGACACATGACTTCTAACCAAATGACTTTCACGTGAGGTCTATTCATTGGACAACGTGACTTGAGATCGACAAACCCAAATTTTCTAGGGTTATGACGATCATAAGACATGTGATTTACCAAAAAGGATAAATTGAATCCGCTTTAAGTGAATTTCCTTTTTGGGCGATTCCTATTAGGAAATTCCGCAGAATTTCCTAATTGGGCGATCCCATTTCTGGAAAGATCGACCTAACCCCTGTAATTTAGGGTTAGGGTTAGGGTTAGGGTTAGGGTTAGGGGTTAGGGTTTTACAGTTTGATGCTTTTAATGTAATAAGATATCAATCAGCGCCGAGCTCGAAGCAGATTGAATACTTTAAATGAATAAAATAAACGAAATACTTTGCAGTTTGAAGAAA